>MUZC01004521.1:435015-483049 GCA_002072015.1 Radix auricularia | reverse complement strand
TTTTTTTTCAAAGCTGTATATATATATATATAGATTTATTTATCCATTTGCTGGGAAACTTGGACTTTTTTGCACACTTCCGTGTAGGTTTTTGGCATAGTAGTTTTTAAAACAGATCACGCATTGGATTCTTAAATAGTCATTTTTACTGAGATCGTTTTAAGCTTTATATCTTGTCGTGAATGGGCCCTGGGGCTCTTAATGTCGTTTTTTTTTTTTTGTCTTATAAAAATTCAAGAGTCTATAAATAATTACTCTAGGAAACTGAACTCTTTATGTTCATTCCTTCGGGTAGGCGGCCCCAAATTTTTTTTTGTAATAACGTTAATAATTTAATTCTCCAAAGCAATTTTACACTATATTGAGAAACATAGCTTGAGTACAAAGTAGCACTTATTTTAGAGCCTAGCCCTTTAATGTCGTTTTTTTAAAAGCTTTTAAATTATTATTTTATTTATCTGTTTGCCATGATCTTTGGACTTTTTTTTCGCACTTCAGTGTAGGTTTCTGGCATAATTGTTTTTAAAACATATCACTCATAGGATTCTTAAATTGTAATATTTACTGAGATCGTTGCAACGCACGACTGGGTCTGCTAGTAATATAATAAAATGAAAAGTAATAAACAATTATTGAAATTAATATAAGTTAAGGGTATTTTTAATTGTAAGTGCTTATTGTTGAAAGATCGCCATATTTTTAGGTTAGTATTAATGGCTGCAAATGAAAAATTATAATTATATCTTTCTTTCCTCTCTTGATAATTTTTGCAGACGGAAGTTGATGGTTCTCGGACCACGACTTGGAGAAGCGCTGCTATAGGAGACATCTTCATGCCAGTAGTTTAATGGTTGATTTCGTATGGTAAAACTGCCAAACAGATAGTGTCCTTCAGAACTGCCACAGTTTTTTTTTTTTATATTAAAAATCATTCTTTAAAAATAAAATAAAAACAAAACCCAAGAACCTCTGCTTAGAGAGTTTTTCTGTCTGGTATTTATTTTATATAAGGATCAATCTCCTCCAATAAAGAAGAAAAAGAGTACACATGATGCATTCGGAAAATTGAGACCAAACGACCACATTGCCACAGATGCCAAAAGGCCATACAGTTCCTGCTGCAGTTTATTGTATGCTTAAATTAGCTCAGCATGTGCTGCACTGATAGAGATTGAGATTTGCACCGCTCTAGATATAGGCAGGGTCATCTGCAGGTGCGCACTGGGATACAAACAAATATAGACTGGGTTCTAGTTGCACACATATTCACAGACCCACTGAGGCTTTTGCAATTAAGGTACGGATATGTACTGTATGAGACACTTCACATGGAGTGAGCCTTAAAAAATTTCCAAACTACGTTTGAATGAATCTCCATTTAATCAAAATAGTTTCTCTTGCCTTTGTTTGGGGGCGCAATAGCAGAGTCTTCTCTACCATTGGCGTGGTTTGTACATCGAATGCCTTTGCACGTGTAGACTAGATATTAACACAAATTATATAGATTGGAATATGCGAAGTTCAGGGATTTAATATACCTAGACATAGATTTCTATAATATATGGAATTCTCATTAAAGAAACATCAGACAGAAACGTAAAGACAGCTTCAAAAATATATGGATATTTAGGCTTATAATATGTACAAACTAGTTCTAGAAGTTGTAAGGCACCCATATTTTTCTAAAGCCCATGTAACTTATACTTGTTTGAAAAATGCGAAATATTAAACTTCCTGAAATGTAAATAAAGTATTTTAATTTTATAATTATAAATGCTCAAATCCTCTTTTTACATCGTACCCTTCTCCAAAATAAAAATATAACCCCAAGCAATGACGTAATATAATATTTCACAGCATATAAAATTTTACGGCGAGAAACACCACACGCTTTTTAACTGCTATGGACTGTTGCACTATGTCCCTCAGCGTTACAGAGACAATGAGTGATTTGGGCTTTATATATTTTTAATATTATTCCCACTATTTACAAATGAATAATGATGTACACAGAGTGATATATAACAATAAAGAAATGAATATGTACAATTGAATACATAGATTATGTAAAAGTATGGATATTAATATAATATATAATTACATAAATAAACGTGTATGTGCATTATGGACATGAATATGTACACTTTGTATATAACCAGGAATATTTACATAAATGGACATGATTATGTGCGCATATAAATATTTTTGTACACATATTGATGTCTATGTTTAAATATAGATGAATACCGTAAATATACAGATAGAAATGAGTACTCCAGGTACCTGTGGGCGAATACCTATTATATTTCGTATGTGTTCGTTATAATTAAGCAATTTCTTTAAACTCATCAACTGTAATAACTCTACACTGTTGTCCACCTGACGGAAACATTCACTAATATTTGTCTACTGTTGATGCCACGACAAAGTAAAAACTATGTAATCATATTGACTTTATGAGCTTATCATTAAAGTTCATTGTATTTACTTCAACTGGATGGCCACATGCCAACAATCGTTTGAAGCCATTATATAACGGCCTACTTCTATTCTATGCCACAGAAATGAACAACACAATTATATAGCATCTCCGCATTTTGTTTTCACAAAGTACAAAGTTTATCTCTAAGACGGGATTAAATTCCAAACGCGTTGATAACATTCACACGCCGTCGCCCATATTTCAGCGTTAAAACTTTATCAGCATTCATCCAGAGCCATCAAAACTAATAGACCTTATAGAAACGTTTGGGCTAACTTCATTTGCTTCAATATAAAAAACTCAGCATAAGATTTGATGTCATAGTGATAGTTTTAATGTTCACCCCTCTGCTATATGCAAATAGATATATGATTACCGTTAAAGGATTATATTTTTTGGCTAAAAGGTAGATTACAGCAGATGAGACGGTACCAACGGTGTTATGTACATGCTTTAAAAAATGTGGAGTGGGTGGATAGTGGGGAGGGGTTTTCAAGGTAATGTCGGCTTTCACAAAGTTAGCATTGAATGTGAGAGAGACGGTTAAGGAGGGTTTTAAAAAGGGCGTCTAAAGGAAATGTCGCCTTTTCGATACTTGGATTGTCGATCGTAAGAGATACAAGATGATTCACGTGGTGGCGTTGAGACGAAATTTCGGCTTTCAGTAAGTGGGTGCCGATTAGGTCAGAGAAAAGGGGAGCCGGTGGGACATGGGAAATGGGGGGGGGGTGAACACTATGAACATTGGGCGCTGCATATTGTAACGTTTTTCCCCCAACTTTAACTCAAATTCAGTTCCACCAATTAAACATTTAGCCGACGTCACGTGATCTCTACACGCGCCACTTTCCTTCAATACCCCACCCATCCCTCCCTTCCTCGCCCCAAGCTACACGTGTTGCTCTTTAAGCCCTCCTCTCTTCCCCACCCAATCACTTATCACGGAACAACAGAGAAGTCCAGGGTACCGTTCAATGGTCTATTAATTACCAGGGAGGAAAGACGAGCGCAGTTTTTGGGGAGATTTCTTTATCTCAAGAACTTTAGGAGATTAGGAGGAGGGCCAGGAGAGGTTAAGGGGGGGGGGGAGGATTGGTTTCTTGTGTGCCTCATTAAGGAGGGGTGGGGAGAAGGTGTATTCTTTTGCCTCCCTTTTGACATTTCTGAAGAGTTGTTACTCTGTTAAATTTAGACAAGGAAGCAGATTTTTTCCCCTCATTTGATTTAAGAAGATATTTTTACCGGAGGATACTTTTCTTTGTATAGCTGATACATTATGGGGAAATATAATTTAAAAATAACAACTCTTGGAGAAATAACGAAACAATTTTCCTTAATGCTAAATTTTTAGTCCTGTCTCGAAATAAAAAATTTGGTTAAATATTTGATGTGATGTTACCGAAATATTTTTTAAAAAAAAACGTAAAAAATCAAGTTCTTGACTATAAATTCTTTACATAAGAGACATAACTAGATTCTATAAGGATGTTCATTATAGAACTAATACGCAGGCCAAAACAATCCGAAAATACAAAATTCTAGTTAGATCTAGATCTAGATCTATGTCTTGTAAAAAATGTTTCAGGTAAAGCGCACCGATCGTGAATATATTTTTAAAAAGTAGTGTCAATGTAATGCGCACCTTATTGCGCGACATGAAAGGTTGTTGAGCATAATACGCACCACAGCACTCTATCTAAAAAATTAACATGATACATAGAGATAAATAAAATAATTTAAAAATTCAATAATTCAATTACTGTTCATTCGATCGATCTGAAATTTTGATATATCATTTTTATCATTGCCATGAGTCTGCCTGCAAAATTTCAGCTCGCTAGCTTACGAGAGCGTGGTTTAAAAATAGATCCAAAGTTTTTTCGGCAAGCAAGCTCGCACGAGCTCAGACACCACAATTAAATATAAAGGATTTCTAAAAAGATAATAATTTACATGGCTGCACACTATTATGTGTTAATTTATGACTAGTGCTTCTTTCTGGAGTCGTAGAAACATATTTTTTTAATCATCAAATCCCAGTTTAAATACACACACGCACACACAAACACAAGCACGCGCACACGCACGCACATACACATACACACACACACACAGACACCACAAACTGTGACGTCAATATTGTTCCGTCTACACTTAACCTGATCCTGTAAGTCGCGATGTCTGTGATCTGACGTCAAGATTCCATGCCTTGTTGTTTACATATACAATATTATACATGCACCAACAGCCCCCCCTCCCCTTGTCACTCGCCACAAATTAAGATAAAATCATTAAATAAATATTTTTAATTAAAAAAACAACAGCTGGTTTTCCAGTACAAACTAGGACGTCATGTTTCGTTGACCTTACAATCAAGAGGTAGATTTTAAACTGTCACATGGTCGTATCTTGTTAACATGTCAGATCCTCGTCTGGTGTTTAATCTGTTCCGTTATGGCCAGCTACATTTTTACAAATTGAAATGCGTGTATATTTACTGGACAAGCGTCTCAAGCAAAAGCCATATCCTTGTTTAAAAAGTTAGGTAACTTTGGAAGGGTCAAAGCCTAATTAATACTATTACTAACAGTTTTATAGCACAATTCAATATATTACCGTTGGCATAACAGAGCAAAGATGCTCTCAAAATAAATATAAAAGGTATTAATTAAAACTAATAACCAATAATAATAAATAATTAAACATTGGCATTATATTTCATTGTAAAAACGTTTCATACGAGAAAAACACTTAGCTCCCTTCGAGTGTAATTTTTTTCTCCCTTGAAAATATTTTTGAACTTATTTATTTATTTATTTATTCATTCATTTTTTTCAAAAATTAAACGGTTACAGCCGGCGACTCAACACAAAACTCATCCATGAGCCTATGACTTTAGAACCAGATTTATAATTAGTTTTTTTAATTAATAAAGTGTCTTTTACTTTGTGCGTCATAATTTATATAAACGACGTCACTGGATTACGTAGAAGAGTGTCGCGTTGATCTTTAAATTGTTATGCAGTGAATAGTCATCAACGCCTTTATCGGGTTTAGTTTAGCCTGTGGTTTATGGACAAGGGAGAGAAATCTTACACTGTTACACGCTAGTCTCCCCGTCTTCTTTGTTCCTACCTCTGCAAGCCCGGGGGAAAAGCATCGCTTGGTTTTGCCGCCTGATGCAAATGTCACAGCGCGTGGCTCGGTGTGCCAGATGTCAATCTGGAGAGCATCTTCCACATGACATATTTATGAGGTCACGCCAAATAGTTGAATAATACGCGAGTTTTGCTTTCATTTTTCCGTCTAGGGTCTCGCTGCGCGTTTTGGTATCAAAACACACGCCTCGTGTCCGGAAACATCCGGTAGCATGGAGAACTTTTGGCGGGAGATGTTGGATGGTACTTGTGGAGTGGAACCTGGAGAGTGGGTCTTAGAGAGTGGGACTTGTAGAGTGGGTCTTGGAGAGAGGTACTTTTGGAGAAGCATAGTTGGAAAGTGGGTATCGGAGAGTGAGACTTTTAGAGAAGGATTGTTGGACAGTGTGACTTGAAGAGTGGGACTTGGTGGAGAGTTGGACTTTTGAAGAGTGGGACTTTGGGAGAGTGTGACTTTGGGAGATGGGGCTTTGGGAGAGTGGACTTTTTGGAAGAGTGGGACTTTTGGAGAGTGGGACTTATAGACTGGGTCTTGGAGAGTGGGACTTGTAGACTGGGTTTTGGATAGTGGGACTTTTGGAGAAGGATAGTTGGGCAGTGGTTCTTAGAGAGTGGGACTTTTGGAGAAGGATAGTTGGACAGTGGGACTTGGAGTGTGGGACTTGGTGGAGAGTTGTAATTTTGAAGAGTGGGACTTTGGGAGAGTGTGACTTTGGGAGAGTGGAACTTTTTGAAGAGTGGGACTTTTGGAGAGTAGGACTTTTGAAGATTGGGACATTTGGAAAGGGATATCTGGACAGTGGGACTTGTAGAATGGGGCTCTCCCCAGTATGTGCGGTAGACGGGTTTTTTTATAACGATGTGTGCATCGTTATTTTTTGTGTGGGCCCTTCGTGTAGGTGAGGAGTGTGTGTGTGTGTGTGAGGAAATTGGCTGGGTGGGNGGGGGAGGGGCGGAGGTATAGAATTCTGGCCTACATTGATCCCTGGGATACCCGAGAATGTAACGAGAAATATAAGTTCGGTAAATGTCGGCTCGCGTGTCTGGTATTTAATGTTGTCTTGCCAGTTTGGTACAAGCAGGACGAGTTTTGACACTACCCTCTAATCCAATATCTTAAGTTTTTTTTTTATTATTTACTTTGCTCAATAAATTTTGTTTTAAAAATTAAACATAAATATTATGTATAGTTTGTGTGTTATTTTTGTTCGCCTGTATGTGCGTGTGTGGGTGTGTTAGTTTTGTTATTTTAATTGGTATCTTCAACGTTGGACATAATCCACCGCACTTGTGTTTGGTAGTATTTTGGGGGAGAAGTTGGGGTTTAGCTACTCTCCGAGTTCAAACTTGTTGTCATGTGATCTAATTGTTCGACTTTTGAAAGATGTCCAATTGTTAAGTTTAGAATCTTGAAGCTGCTCAGAGGAGGACCTTGACAGGTTCACCAATATTCGTCTTACATGCCGTGATCAAACCTGCCAGGTTTAATGACACCCGAGTCGGGCCATGAATTTCGTCCCCAAACTTTTCATTAAAAATCTCTGCTATTTCCAAATATTTCATTCATCCTCCTTTCCACCATTACATAAAATGAAACGGGGAAAAAAGTACCCCGAGTGAATGAACCCAATCTTTACTGCGCCACTGTATATTATTTTATGGATATACATGTATTCATATAATTTTTTTTTGTTTCTCTGACTTTAGGTCCAAGTATATTGATCAGACCTTCAAAATCCTCGTATCAGATTGTCTGACAAAAAATGTCTGTATCAGACTTCATGGCTGATTTCGTTCATGTCTGACATGGCCCGTTAAGGCTCACCTTTTCCTTGTCATGTGACAAACTTGGGGGGCGACTTCTGCTAAGCGCTGCACGTGTCTGGAGATAAGCGCGCGCCTTGGGACCCGTGCAAAATGGCATCGAAAGGTCAAAGTTCTCTGACGTCTTGCTTGCATCTCTGAGGAAACATGAAGGCCCAGATAACTGACTAAAGTAGTCTATCTGTCTTGTAGGCGTCTGGAGTGGGGGAGGGGGCGTAGTGGGAGTCGGGAGCGGGGTATGGGGGTAAAGTATGATATCTGGGTTGTAAAAAGTAAAAGAATTTTGGGCGCGGGGGGTGGGAGGAGGGGTAGTTTGAACTTTTAAGCTTGGTATTCGTACAGCGTGTAACGATGACGCAATCAAGGTGCTCAATTTTTGTTTGTTAAGCACGTGGTTATGGTTAGAGGGAGAAAGAGCAGATTTCCTTCTTCAAATATATTCATAGATATTTATTGTTGGGTGACCTTTCTTACTGCTTGTACCATGGTGTACTTTCAGGCTTTAGAACATTATTATTACAAAGAAAATTTTTAAAACCCGTAAAAAACCAAGTTTTTCACTATAAATACCTTATATACGAGACATAGCTATAAGGATGTTCATTATAATACGCAGGGCAAAACAATCCGAAAATTCAAAATTCAAATTCTAGTTATGTTTCGTAAAACGTGTTTAATATAATGCGCTCCGATCTTGAATATATTTTTAAAAAATGATGTCAATGTAATGCGCACCTTATTGCGCGACATGAAAGATTGTTGAACATATTACGCACCACAACACTCTATCTAAAAAATTAACATGATATAAAGAGATAAATAAAATAATTTTAAAAATTCAATAATTCAATTAGTGTCCATTCGATAGATCTGAAATTTTGATACATCATTTTTACCATCGGCATGAGTCTGCCTGCAAAATTTCAGCTCGTTACCTTACGAGAAAGTGGGTTAAAAATCTATTCAAAGTTTTTTCGGCAAGCAAGCAAGCACGCACGGTCGGTCGGTCGCACGGGCTCAGACACCACAAGTTAATATAAAAAGGATTTTTAAAAATCGTCTTTTTAAAAAATATTTAAAAATTGTTTTTTTTTAAATTGATGTTTGTCTTGTATAGCTATGATTTACAAAAGTTCGTGCTCATCTGATATACACAAATACAATTGTCTATAGATCTATAAATTATAATTATTCTATTTGATATAGCAACTTTTTTTTTTTAATTTCCAAACGAACAAAATTGTATATCGACGAATGCCTTTTTTTTTTTAAACTACATTTTTTTTTGTTGTTGATGTTTTTATGTTCTTTCTGTATAAAACATGAGAATATCCAAGTTATACATATAATATATTGTTTTCTATTTTGACAAGAAATAACAAATCATCTATCGCCTCACTCACTGGCCGTGGCTAGGTAAATTTTATGACGTCAGTAAAAGGGGGAGGCTATCAGGATGGAATCTGGTCATGTTCAAATAGTGTATTTTTTTTCGCTAGTCTGAAATTCACCCTTTGCTTTTTGTGCAACCAGCGTTGTTTACATCCCCTGGCTCACCGTTAATTTCCCCCCATATCATATGTTTAGAAAGCCTTAACTGTCGTTATTGACAGCATCTGCTTCTTTGAGTTGGGATCTCTTTTTTTTCTTTTCTTATTGATGACCTCAAAGTGCAGAATGTTAATGATATGAGGAAGTGTCAACGGGGAATGGGTGGGGGGTGGAGTGATGCTCACTGAGGTGAAATCAATCTAAGTGGCTCATTCGTTAATTAAAACTAAAATTTCCCTGACCAGACGAAATCAACCACTGCAATAGTTAAGAACATTTCTCGGCCTTCTCGGTTACCTTTCTTTTTCTTCTTCACACACAGCGCCACACAGATAATTTACCAGGATAGAAACATGCGACCAACAACGTCTTGGGTGACCACAAATATCACCAGAAATGTTGGGTTTCAGGATACATGAGTATGTGCATTTAGCATGACTATTGTCTATTGGTAAGTAGCTCTTTGTGCTGTATAAATGTTTCTTTTCCTGTGTGATTTGGAGTTTTTGTTGTAGATAAGGATTGGGGGTCACTGCAAATGATAATTCGGTGGGTTCTTTTTAAAACATTTTAGAAAAAAAAACTGAAAAGGTTTAAATTATTATTTTTTTTTTAAAGTTTTCCCATTTAATTTAGATTGAACTAATTAATTTATTTAAGATATCACAAACACAACGACAATGAAAATGTTAGTCGAATTTATCCAAACCGCAAAGACACTAACTGTGAATAATCGGTCGGACCATGCGCACTCACCAAAATACGTCATTGCGGCGATGCCCCTTGCCCCTTTGTCCCCCAACTATCTTCGATATAACAAAGGTGATCAGTTAAAATAATCTCTAGTCTTTTCCCACAGGAATCTATTGATCAATTCGGCCAAGGTAGTCCTTAAGTTAAACAAAAACATCATCAGACAATTATTTTTAAAGCGATGTATCGCTTTGATGTGCATGAACTAAGCGCAACAGGACTAAAAGAAAATTTCGTTTGTATATTCATCCGACTTGATTAATATCTACCTAAGTCAGTTGCGTTATCAGTCAAACAAATATTCCTTTCTTCGGAGACCCAACATTCAGCATTCTGCAAGTGTAGCGCAGTCGGTACGAGGAAGAGAACTCTTAACAACGTCTCTAACACTCAACATCTCGGGGCTCGATGTTCTGGTATTTGTTTGCCCTTTGAGAGATGCGTTAGAGGCTATGGGGGAATTTATTATTGCTTCTCTCCCTTGTCTACTGCATTCTTAAGATGTAGTGCATGCTTCTTTCTCCTGTAGTGCACTCATAACATCGTCGGTACTTCACACTTCTCTTGTATACATCGGGAGTAGCAAAACTACGTCCCGCGGGTCGTATCCGGCCCGTGGTTTCGGTTTAACTAGCCCGCTATGAGATAAACACGATATTTTAGTTAATTGTTAAAACTAATTAATTAACTGTATTAAACATTATTTTTACCTTGTCCATCCAGTAGAATACAGAACAACAAGAATACAGAATAAAGAAAATCTGGATTTTTTAAAATCTCAAGCCAAATTTTTTTGTTAGCTTTGAATCTTTTAGTTCTGGGGTCGGGAAACGTTTACTCTGAGAGAGCCTAAAACACCACATTTTTATAAAAGTAATTCTGCTAGAGCCATAAATAAATGACGTCATGCGATTTTGGCCGATTTTTTTTTACACACGTTCCTCCCCTCCACCCCCTGCTAATGAGTACCTCTTACCTTTAATACGACTTATGGTGCTGCGTGGCTTTGTTGATGGCTTCTTGAAGTGTTGTTGTTGTTGTTGTTTTCAATTAATATGCAGATCAAAGGAGTCTGAAGAAACTGTTTATTATTATTATTTCTAAATTTGAAAATTTGTTCGCGAACCAAATGCAGCCATCAATAGAGCCACGTCTGGCTCGCGAGCCATGGTTTCCCGACCCCTGTTTTGGTCAATCTATTGAAGTGTTGATGCGGGTTGACTTCTCCTTACTTCCAGGTTGTAGACATTCTCATAGTCGTAATACCAAGATGTAATCAAATGACAGCAACAGTCCCAAGACCAACAACAATACTACTACTGGCAGCCAAAAACAGTCCCATTACCAGCAATACTGGAGTCTTCTCAATACCCGAAACAGTTACAATACTAGTAACAGTTACAATACTAGTAACAGTTACAATACCAACAACAGTTACAATAATACCAGTAACACTTACAATACCAGCAACAGTTACAATACCAGCAACAGTTAAAATACTAGTAAGCAGCTTATCATACTATCGTTGATTGATATTTCTTCCGTCGCATTACAAACCCGTCAAATACACATCATACCGATTGACACGCCGTCGAGATAGTGACCATAATTGGTCAGTTCTCATTTCACGTGACCGCTGGTCAATGTATCAAGTGGGGACTAGAAGTTTACCTCATACAACAACAGTCACGTGATCGCTCTTCATTTCGTTGAATAACCGCATCAGGTCCGTTGGGACAGGATGACTCGGAGGCTCGTGTGACACAGGCCACGTGTTTGAAACACTTCTTACGAGGCATGTCACGTGGTCACCTGCGTCTCGCAAGTACATCCGACCCCATATAATCGAACTATGAACTGACGCGTACTTTCAAAAGTAATATGAGTTTCAACAAGAGGCATAGCTAGGATATGTATCGCCCGTTTGAAAATTGTTAATTTGGGTGCCCCCTCCCCCAAAATTACCCTTTTACACTAATTATTAAAATGTACAACTTAAGGTCTCATTTTGGTGTGCATGTTCCTTGACTTTTGGGCACGTATGTACCCCCCCCAACTCCACTATTCGCTGTGCCTCTGGTATCCCTTTAGGGGCTGCATCCCAATTGATGAAGAAATGTCGCAGGCTCTTTTAGGTTGTATAGATGGGACATTCTGGTTAACCCTCCGCATCCCCATATTTTCTGTTTTATTGTAATTTAAATTAAATAGTGGTCTAGGGAGGCCCCGTCTATACGGAAGTAGAATGCCACTGGTTCGAAAAAATGCATTTTTGTTATCGTTGTTTTTCCAAACGCAATATCTAAATTAAAAAAGAAGAATATTAATAATATAAAAAAAAAATTACTGTTCCTGTGCTACGAGACTTGTCGGTCCGTCACCACCTAAGCTATTAGTTCATTCTATTTTATAAGTGTACACTTGTCTTATGGCTGGAATGGTGTTAAAACTTGTCGAGGAGTTTGCTAAAAGCAGGTTTTTATTTTCTTTAATTAAAAAAAAAATTTGAACTAATAAAAACATCTTCAAAATATTTTTTTTTCAATATCATTTTTTAATCAAAATTCTACGCGCCCTCTGACACATTCGTCCGCCATATTTAACCTCCATATTTTCTGAACACTCCAAGAGAGAGAATCAGTCGTTGTTCTTGAACTTTTTGAACTTGTTGGGCTTTAAAGCGGTACATGACCAGCAGTTCACTTGACGTATTTGTTATATGACTAATAGGATCACTTTCAAGTGAAGAGGCTTATGTTTTTTTTGTATTTTTTGGGGGGTGGATATAAAAGAAATGTCACCATCTATTTCCAGGACAATTTTCCTATATGTCACCGTCCGAGAGTCACCGAAGGTCAAATTTTCTATGAATGGGGGAGCAGGGGGGGGGACGTTGGGATGGAGAATGGGAGCTAGAGAAGGTAAGGAAGGAAAGAACAAACTAAAAATACCAAAGCTGACACAACATCATTGTGTACTGATTGTGTCAGCTGACAGTCGTGTGTACTGATGGTGCTTCTGGTCAATCACGTCCACAGAGCAGACCTTTAAATCCAAACATTCAAGAAACACCAAGCCTTAATTGGCGTGTCTCTTTTCTCATATTGGCTCCTCTCTAAGAGGATCACGACTCACGAATGATTTTGTTCACCTGGCTGATGATGCCACTCATTTCATTTAGCTGATTATTGTCATCTGTTTTAACCCACCACTTACTCATAAACTCAGCCAATAATTCATGTCCACAGGATTTGGGTCGATGATCAGTCATATCTTTTTCATCATGATGTAATCTTGACTCTTGACTTCTAGTGGGCAGTGACGTAGCTAGGGTTCAAGCCAAGAAAGTCACAACCCACCTTGTGATACACCGCTGCTGTGGAGCCCACCCCAAAGATTCTCTGCCTTTAGCTGTTCTGTTTTGACTGGTCGTTCACTTTGAGATGTTCCATCAGGCGTGTTCGTTGTTGAGCCACACTGAAAAGTCAGTTTTTGTTATGACGTTGTTTTATTTGTTTACAGGCTCCAGATATTCGCTGCCAAAAATACAGTGTTAAAATGTTCAGCCTCAACTAAATAGCTGCACCTGAATTCGCCGCCACAGATTCCGTAATCAAAATTGTTTTGAAACTTTAAAAATCTTAACATTTTTCCTGGATTTAAACCTGAGGTAAAAGCACGATTCTCTAACAGTCTAGGTGGCCATGTTTATTTTCAATGAGATCTCCAGTAGAATTTTCGGGAGTGGTAAGGTAACTAAACTGTAATTTAACAAACAACAAAAATTATTTGAAGTCTAGTCGTAAAGAGAATAATATACCAAAGAATTTCTTTCAAATTAAATTTAATTAATCTCTTCCATCTAACACAAACACGCACACGCATATAGTTACCTTGGTGGTAATAGGGTAACATTGTGGGCTTGGAAACCATGTTTCGTGGTAACAGTGGTTGTCTCTTCATGGGCGTGTTTTGACAATACGGCTTGTCTGTACATTGGCTCAGAATACATCCGTCTAGGTCCTGGGTAACACGTAGTGGCTTCACGGCTTTTGGTTGCACGGGTTGTTGTTGCACGGGTAGTGGCTTCACGGCTTATGGTTGCACGGGTTGTTGTTGCACGGGTTGTTTTTGCACGACTTATGGTTGCACGGGTAATGGTTGCACGGGTTGTTGTTGCAAGGGTTGTTGTTGCATGGCTTATGGTTGCACGGGTTGTTGCACGGCTTTTGGTTGCACGGGTTGTTGTTGCACGGCTTAAGGTTGCACGGGTTGTTGTTGCACGGGTAGTGGTTGCACGGGTTGTTGTTGCAAGAGTTGTTTTTGCACGGCTTATGGTTGCACGGGTTATTGTTGCACGGGTAGTGGTTGCACGGGTTATTGTTGCACGGGTAGTGGTTGCACGGGTAGTGGTTGAACGGTTTATGGTCGCGCGGGTAGTGGCTGCATGGCTTATGGTTGCACGTGTTGTTGTTGCACGGGTAGTGGTTGCATGGGTAGTGGTTGCACCGGTTGTTTTTGCACGGCTTATGGTTGCACGGGTTGTTGTTGCACGGGTTGTTGTTGCACGGGTTGTTGTTGCACGGGTTGTTGTTGCACGGGTTGTGGTAACACCGAATCAGATCACAAGAGTTTCAGTCAAACGTTTATATTTAATAAATCATCCGTTACAAAAATCAACGTGATTTCTTCTTAAAACGTTGTAATATATATTTTCTTATTTAAAAAATTAGAAACTAGTTTTCACCTGACTCTTCAAATACACGTATAGCGTAAACGTTATTTTGTCATTGTTCTTTGGACGTGGTGGCGCCAAAACGGGTAACAAGCTGCTCCAGCTGGCATAAAGCATTTACATTGAATTTATTAACTTGTTGTGTGTACTCATCCATAAATCCTTGAACACACATTGGGACTATCGTAATGTGCTCGCCGTGAAAGTCAATGGTGTGTATATGAAAGTGAACCTCATGGTAGGAACTCTTAGAAATAAGTTAAAAAGGGCCTGAACTCTGTTACAAAGTGCGAAAATACTATCCATTCTAAGGACGCCAACTCCAAAAAAACAAGTTTAGCTCAATTTAGTATCGAAACTATCTTGGACGTCATAGGTCTCATTCATAGACGTCATGTATCTCTAAAAGTACCATAGCCGTCATAGAACTCTCATATAGCAGCTTAGGCTTAATAGATCTGTTTGAAGTATCAGAAGAGCCCCCCTCTCTCTCTCTCTCTCTCTCTCTCTCTCTCTCTCTCTCTCTCTCTCTCNTATATATATATATATGTATCATGAAACTTATCCTTTAAGTTTTATCATGAAATCTATTCATCAAATAGTACCATGGAACCTTTGTCACTGAACTTATCTTCTGTTGTTAACTAGGGAGTTAATTCTTCGAAATAGCGACAAACATAAATTGAGTGAAATACCAACCCACAGCACTGAAAGGCCGCCGTACTTTCATACTTCGAAGTGAAAATATCAAGGTCGATAAATGTATACAACAGATACATAATGGCCGCCAGATCTAGTGTAGTAGAGTATTCATTTCTAAAACATGCTTGCCAACGAACGACCTGTCTGTTGGACTGGTGCAGTTATTTCAAGCTTTTCAGATTGAGATTTTCTGAAAAAATTATTATGGTGCTTCTATAAGAGCCACGGTAACCCCTTTGGTGACCCCTCATTGAGCATGTCCCGCACACGATCCTGTGTCGTTCTGAGACCTGCCTGAATACGTCAGCAGATTTTTGCAATAATGTTTTATGTTTATGTCTGAGAATTTTTCTATAGTTCATTTACACAAAAATTGCAATAAAATACCCCCCCCCCACACACACACTCTCGAAAAAAAAAGATAAAAATAAACATCTTATCTTATCTTAGATATACAAAATAATGGGAAAGACGTAAACAAGGTATGGGTTAGCCTGACCGGACGTATCAAAACAGCGAACGTTTCGGCAAAGAGCCTTTATCAACGAACATACAAGACACAGAAAAAACGAAAATAAAAATGAAGGAACTTAGCTGCGGTGGAATCCGAAGTATCCAAAGAAAAAGTGAAACTGAGAGATGACAGAGCGATTATATATAGGAAAGCAGAGAGGGGGCGGGGCAAGCGCCTAGGTGGACAAAGAAAAGACCATATTCATCCCATGTGGTGCAATTGTACCGTGACTGTCTATTAATCTGTTTTCAATCTGGACTCTCGTGGGTGTGTTTGTGCACGAGACAATAGCAGTGACTGCCAGGTCCTTGACACCCATATGGTCGCGTCCATTGAAGTGACGGGAGACGGGGCACTGTTTATCTTGTGTAATCGCCCTAATGTGTTCAGACATTCGGCACGACAAAGATCGTCCCGTCTCTCCTATGTATTTCAAAGGACAGCGCTTACACACAATGGTGTAGACAACGTTGCGGCTAGCGCAGGTGAAACCATCCTTAATCATAAATAGCCCCTTAGGGAAGTTTATCTGTTCAGCTTGCAAAACAAAAGGACATGTCTTACACCGAGGTCGGCCGCATGGTACAGTACCCAGATGCGGGGGGGATGGATATACAGACGCTCCTTCTATGCAGAAGATAATTGCGTCCACAGACCATGAGAGATGATCTGTTGGCAAGTGATGCAGCGGTCACAGGCCACGGCTATGGGGGTTCCACGCATTACCCCAGCCGCCTAACTATTGTCTAGTTAGGTACCCATTCGGGGCTGGGTGACTCGGGGACTCCTCAGGCCCCGAGAACAAATCCTCACTTTCGTGTGGATTCGAACTCGTGACCATCGGTATGACAGTCGAGAGCGCTACCTCTCGACCACCACGTCCCACATAAAATTAATGAAAAATTTGAAAAATCTAAATTAATTATTAAAAACAACATTGAATATATTTATGTTTAATTATGTAAAGAGTCAGTGGTAAATTTTCTGAACTTACATCAACAGCAAAAAAGAGTTTGTTTTGGGGGCGGAGCTCTATACATTTGACTTTGAATATGACACAAGGAACGTAAAATAAAGAGAAAAGAAAAGAAGACAACACATTTTTCAATTGTAAATGCTGGGTGAGTTTTCCATGTCTTCAAATCGGATCAGAATGTACAGCATCAATCATTTTCTAAACCAGCGATTTTATAATATATGTTCCAAAGGAATTTATTTTCTTTTATAATAATTTTTTTATTACATTTCAAGAAAGTAAAAATTAAAATTAAAGGAAGATAAACAAACAAAACGAACCTTTTTTTTTTTTTTTTTTAATAATTTTTTTTAAAAAAATGTGTATACGTATTATAGCAACAATTTTTAATTATTTATTATATTTCGACATTAATTTTAAACTTTTAATTTCTTAAATCTATTTAGCGATTATATAAGCTCTGTCACAGCAAGAGGCGTCAATAGGGGATGTGTCACTTAGTGCGGTAGCTCTTGGTGTCACCCCCATCACGAATGTCCCCATAGACCTCCTCAGAGTCTGCCGGTGCCTAATAACAAGAACACCCAGAATTTTACTTATTTATGCCACCCTTTGTCAAGGTGTCACCCGTTGCTGTCCGCACCCCACACCCTTAGTGACACCTCTGATCACACCAATGCATGTATATTTAACTGTGCTATAATACTAACCCACTTATCTCGACCTCGGTTATTTCGCCAACCCTATTATCTCGACGCTTTTCGGCGAGCCCCTAGGCCATCGACCCACTTATCTTGACCTCGGTTATCTCATCTCATCTCGCCAACCCTATTATCTCGACGCTTTTCGGGAAACCCCTAGGCCATCGACATAACCGGATCCGACTGCAATAATATTATTTATTTCATCATTCGTTAGTTGTTTGTTTGGTTTTTTTTTTTTTTTTTTTTTTTTTTTTTTATTTTTTTTTATTTTTTTTTTTTATTTAAGGTTTCTGAGCTTATAAATTTTCTAATGCTAAGATTAAAACTGAACGTTTCTCAGAAACCAAGTCCCATCAAATCTTTTAAAATAAATAAAGAGCATACAAAAATTGAATTTTATCGATCACCACAAACATAGACGGGACTCTTTATGTTATGATTTGAAGTAATGACACAGCCATTAACAGGACGTTTCGTCTAATTCAGGAGTAGGCAAAGTGCGGCCCGCGGGCCACATGCGGTCCGCCACAGTGTTTTTTGTGGCCCGTCAAGGCATTCAGAAAACCCGGATCTAAGTGTGATAGGTCGCTCGTTCTCATTAAAATGATTTGTAATTAAATGTGGTAGCAGGTAAAACCTTTTATAATTTGATATGAGCACAATAAATAAATTTAATCAAGCTACCACTTTGGTTCAAGTTTTATTTATTGATTTTTATTATACAATTTATATTTTTTCTGAAATGAAATGTAATCATTCTAAGGAATATAATCATTTAAACGGAGCAGCCCTCTGCTAAATTACGCTACCAGAAAGCGGCTTCCGAGCCAAAACAATAGCCCACCCCTAGTCCAACTCCATTTCTTTTTGCCTTCTTAACTTGGTGAGTAGCTTTGGTTAAATCTATTGCTTTAAACTTTAAACACAGTTAAGTCTACATTTTTTATACAGATGTTATCAAGCTGGGAGTCTTGATTCCTAATCACTTTTGGCAAACATGTTTAAGCAACTAGTATTTTTATGAAGAACTTTAATTAAACCATATCTATTAATTGAACTACGAACACTCATCTACTGAAACTATAATACGACCACTCACTCAGCCACCATAGTTCCACTACCACCACTCGACCACCATAGCTTCACTACCACCACTCGACCACCATAGCTCCACTACCACCACTCGACCACCATAGCTCCACTACCACCACTCGACCACCATAGCTCCACTACCACCACTCGACCACCATAGCTTCACTACCACCACTCGACCACTATAGCTCCACTACCACCACTCAGCCACCATAGCTCCACTACCACCACTCGACCACCATAGCTCCACTACCACCACTCGACCACCATAGCTTCACTACCACCACTCGACCACCATGGCTCCACTACCACCATCCAGCCACCATAGCTCCACTACCACCACTCGACCACCATAGCTCCACTACCACCACACGGCCACTGCCCTTTGAGTATAATGTGTAATGTTAATACAAGACCTGTCCTGAACCGACAAGGAATAAATTTAAAAACTCAATCGATCTGACAAATTAAATCAGTGAAACCCGATAGCTCGATTTTGAGAGAGTAGCTTCAATAGACTCGTGTTACCGAACTTAACGGCTGCCCTCCCTTCCCTCCCCTGCTACTAACGCATCAAACTACCAATATGAGAGACTCCTTTGATTTCAAGGCCTCTCTGGCCTTCTCTCCCCCCTCCCCACTACACCACCCCTACCCTAACGGTTCTTTGCCGATCTGGAATGAGAGACCACCTTTTTTTAAAAAAGACAGATTGAGACAACTTGTCTGACATAACGTCTTCAATAAATGTTTGTAATAAAGACAGTGTGTAAATATGTGTGGAATATAATCGTTTAGAAGCCACTTACTTATACAGCGTTGTTTGGTTTTAATGACAATATTTGCTATACACAGGTGTAATTGGTGCCCTCTAATGCTGTCACTTTCAGTCAGGAATTCTAGGGGGCAAGTATCCTGTCACTGTCAGTCGGATCTGCTAGGGGACAAGTATCCTGTCACTATCAGTCACGACATCTAAGTGGCAACTATCCTGTCACTTTCAGTAGGACTTCTAGGGGACAAGTATCCTGTCACGGTCTGTCAGGACTTCTAGGGGCAAGTATCCTGTCACGGTCTATCAGGACTTCTAGGGGCCTGTATCCTGTCACGGTCTGTCAGGACTTTTAGGGGCCAGTATCCTGTCACGGTCTGTCAGGACTTCTAGGGGCAAGTATCCTGTCACGGTCAGTCAGGTCTGCTAGGGGGCAACTATCCTGTCACTGTCAGTCAGATCTTCTAGGGGGCAAGTATCCTATCACGGTCTGTCAGGACTTCTAGGGGCAAGTATCTTATTGCACTAGACGTTGGAGGTAACCAACCGTTTTGAATTCCTCGGTCATAGGATTGGAATGAAACGATTGTTCAATGCGCCTACTCAACCGGAGATCCGGATGTTAAACAAATGTTCATTGAGCAAAACAATAGAACAAATAAATACAGCGTTCAATACCTGGACATAAAAAGCCAACTAGTTGCTGCTTGATTGTCAGCACTGCAACCACCACCACCCACCCCCTCCACCCCCAACAGATCGCGGAGAGAATGTCTGAGATTTCTTTAAAAGTTCATGAATGTATCATTACATTTCTGTTCAGGGAGACGACGTGGCCAACGGAAGAGAGGGGGGAGGGATTGCTATTACATGACTGACTGTTAGGTAACTAACCACTACATGACCAAATATTACATGATTTACTGAGATGTGAGTGATGTGAGTAATTGTTAAATGACTTTTTATTACATGACTTACTACTACATGACTTGTTACATGATTAACTATTGCATGACTTAACATCACACGACTAATTACATTAGCTACTAATACATGAATTATTTTAACTTGACTTACTATTACACGAGTCACACGACTGACTCTGACATGACTTATTATTACATGAGCTACACGACTGATTCTTACATGACTTATTATCACATTAGTTACACGACTGACTCTGATATGACTTGTTATCACATTAGTTACACGGCTGACTCTTACATGATTTTTTATTACATTAGTTTCACGACTCTTACATGACTTATTACTACAGGAAGTTATGTATTTACCTGAGGTGTGGATTTAGAGGGAGTCATAAAAATTCATTTAGAATCAAGGGCTTAATGAATTTTTTAAAATTACCAAAGTGGTATATTTTAAAATTAATTTGAGAAAACAAATAGAAAACAACTGGATTTATAAAAACTATAGACTAATCTGATTAAAAAATCGCAAGTGCCTACACCCCATCCTGTCTTTAGTGCACATAATCCACCAACATCAAGTGTTGAGTTTTTAGTGCATTTAATCCACCCAATCCACTGATTATCAGCATAGGTTAAAAGGTTCCTCCTTAGGACGCTTACTCCTTTCAGTGACGTCATGCATCGTCGTAACCGAATGCTTAGATTTTAAAATGGAAATTATTCAATGTTCTTTTTTTTCCCCGCAAAATTTCTAAAAATGTTGTTTCTTTTGTTGTAGTTGTAAAAACAGATTTTGTTTAAATATCTTTTTAATCGTTAACTGGGATATTGGTTTCAGGGCTATTCTCCCCCCCCCCCCCTTCTCGACAGTAGTCAAAATGAATTCAAGCAGTGGACATTTATTTCTTAAGTGAAATGAAAACTTTACAATGGGAATGTTATTTCAAACACACTGGGTTAAATCGGTGAAAATGCTAAACCCCGTTTCGAGCCTGCACTGGGCCCAGTATTGTTATCTTTTATTTACTGTTGCATGTGCCTTCTCAAAGTTAAGCCATTGGTTGGTAAATAATTTTTTAGAGACATTATGGGCAGGTTTTGTTTGGTTTCGAGGTGGTGTGGGGGGGGGGGGGGGGGGGGGGTGAAAAGAATGTATGGGGGACGTGGTTGCGTTATCTTGTAAAGTCGTGTGTTTTTTTTTTCGGTGGGTAGGGGTTTCTGTTAAAGTAGCAACTTGACAAATTGTGTTCTATCTGGACCATGTGCACTAAATTGTGTGCCCTTTTGTCACGTGTTAAACTTCAGCAAGAAAAAAACAACTTAAAATGTATTCAAGACATTGTGCTAAATATCTGCATGACAGAGAACATCTTTCCCTGTATATCAGACATTGTGGTAAATATCTGACAGAGAACATCTTTCATTGTATATCAGACATTGTGCTAAATATATGACAGAGAACATCTTTCATTGTATGCCAGACATTGTGCTAAATATATGACAGAGAAAATCTTTCATTGTATGCCAGACATTGTGCTCAATATATGACAGAGAACATCTTTCACTGTATATCAGACATTGTGCTCAATATCTGACAGAGAACATCTTTCATTGTATGCCAGACATTGTGCTCAATATCTGACAGAGAACATCTTTCATTGTATATCAGACATTGTGCTAAATATATGACAGAGAACATCTTTCATTGTATGCCAGACATTGTGCTAAATATATGACAGAGAACATCTTTCACTGTATATCAGACATTGTGCTAAATATATGACAGAGAACATCTTTCACTGTATATCAGACATTGTGCTAAATATCTGACAGAGAACATCTTTCACTGTACGACATTCACGATTGTTTAAATTTATGGCATTCCTCAAACAGTACCTTAATAACAATGTTCATTTTACTTAGCGCGGCTGTGTAGAGATCTGACAAACGCCGCGCAGCATTTTAGAATTACCGCGCAGCAATATTTTAAAAATGTTTCATACAAAAAAAAAATGGTTAACTTTGCACACGGACCAACGAACCTTAGAGGGAACATTGTTCAACAGTTCGGCTTTCTACCAATTAGATACATTTTTGTGTGTGTATGTATGTGCTAAAATAATACAAACATTTCACAAATCCAGCGTACATTTGTTACCATGTTAAATAGTAGAACAGCGAAACAATGCACCAACGACATGGGCGGAGACAAGGGGCGGGTTTGGGGTGGGGGGCTGTAGTGGAGCGTCGAAGGGATTTACCGAAAGTCTGTCCAAACATTAGCCTAGAACTGCGTGTGGTGACTCCGAACACTGACTTCGGTTCCTCCTTATCCAAACATCGTGGCGACGCCCCTGATCACTACTGTAAATATTTAAACCATGACAGATCCAATATAAAGTTAACACTTCTGCGGGCTGCCAACATAGTACCGCGCAACTACGTGACTTAATTGTCTGCAGTGCAAACTCGAAATTGTTACCAGCCAGTGCTAATCTTATCAGTGGTAGTCGGCTTAGGAAACTTGACTTTTTAAAAAAAAATATATGCACACAACAGTTATACGGGGGTTTCCATTGTTATGTGAAATTTGTGACAGTTGTTATGAAACCCATTAAATTCCATATTTACTTGGGGTTTACTGCACATAACACGTTTGACAACTCCACCTACTTGGTTTCTCTGCTTTCTTTCTCTATACACACACGCTCAGGCAATGCTCCCTCTACGATTCTTTTGTCCGTGTGCGAAATAACAAACTCGTGTTACAACTTGAACAGCATCGAACATATTTAGCAAAATTTTACACCACAAAATACAGATAACTTATTATCCTTATCAAAATTACCACCGCGGTAATTCTATACTGTTGCGCGGCGTAAGTCAGATGTTTGCGCGGGCGCGTAGCTGAAAGGGAACATTGATGACAGGAGTTCGTAAACATTTTTTATTTCTTTATAGTGATGTTCATAATATGGAGGAAATCTATTAATAGAAATATTTTATCTAAATTTATCTTTTGTAAGGACAAATTCATTAAAAAAATTAATAAAAGATGCGAGTCAATACGTATTGAGAATGATTGATCTCATCAGCTAATTTTTAATTCTTCGTTAATTGAAGACATCTTATGGGACTTGCAAAATAAATAACAATTTCGTAATTATACTAAGCTAACAATTTTGAGAACATAGTGATTTGACTGTATTTATGCCTCAAAACTTTGTTTCGCTAAAATGAAATCTAAAAAAAAGAACATTACGAAATGAGCTATGACGTTTTCCGGTTTTAGAAATGAAGTACCCTATATATTCTTGTGGTGTCTGAGCCCGTGGGACCGACCGACCGTGCGTGCGTGCTTGCCGTAAAACTTTGAATCGACTTTTAGCCTACTTTCTCCTAAACTAGCGAGCTGAAATTTTGCATCCAGACTCATGCCAGTGATAAAAATGATGTGTCGAAAATTCAGATCGATCGAATTGACAGTAATTGAATTATTGAATTTTAAAATTATTTTATTTATCTCTATGTATCATGTTAATTTTCTTAGATAGTGTTGTGATGCATGTTATGTTCAACAACCTTTCATGTCGCTCAATAAGGTGCGCATTACATTGACATTACTTTTAAATATATATATATATTCACGATCGGTGCGCATTATCTTGAACACGTTTTACGAGACATAAGTGGAATTTTGTATTTTCGAATTGTTTTGCCCTGCGTATTATAATATTTATAATGAACATACTTATAGTTATCTATGTCTCGTATATAAAGGATTTATAGTGAAAAACTTGGTTTTTTACGGGTTTTTTATTATTATAAGATCTTAATTGTAATATACGACTAATTGCTTTTCCATCCACAGTAAGTTTATTGCCCACAGGTTTTGTTGGGTTCTCCATTAGTCTATGGACACTTTAACAAGACTAAACAAATGTTGTAAGCTGGTCTATGAAATCGTTCTCGACATGGCTAACATTTCATTTATTTACTTAACATTAAAAATCTTTGACTCCACACCTTACAGAGGAGGCATGTCCTAAAAGTTGTAATACAAGAGTCCACCAACAAGATGTGTGCATGTGTTGCACCAGGGGCGAAGCTGGGATATTTTGCTTCCTGGAACAAACTATAAATCAATGCCCCCCTCAATTTATTCCCCTATTTCTATAAAGTAATACTTTACGTCCGGGATCAAACTATAACATTTGTTATCTATTTCCCTATTCCGATAAAGTTTTTGTCGTAAGCCTCATTTTGGCACCCCTGTCCCCCCTATCACTCCAACTCCACCTTCGCAACGCCTCCGTGTCGCACCACGTCAAACGTTCTGCCGTTGAGAGAATAGAACATAGTGTGTCCCTTGCTGTGGCATGGTGTGTTATAAGTGTAACGGGTGTGTGTTGTGTGTCCATTGTACGTTATAGCAGGGAATCCAATTGGCCACAGGAGATAAACCCAGAAATGAAAAGCGAAGTCGTGTTAAAAAACTGATTGCACAAAAATGGGGACTATTTGGGCTTAAACGAAAGGCGGAAAAAGTGTGTGTGTGGGGGGGGGGGCAGAGGGGGGTAAGTGTTGATTCTGCTCAGTTCCACACTTATCTACGGTTAGTATCTCGGCACGATATAATCCGACCTCCCCCTCTCACCCCACCCCAACCACATTTTTGTTTTTTCGGAACTCAAGGTTTCAAGGGGTTCTCAACCTTGTTGATTGACGTCTCTCACTGCCGAAGTATACCAGCCCGTGACATCTATGAAAAATGGCAATTTGACCAGCTTCCCCCCCACCTGCCCCTTACTCCCATCTCTTACTGCCTGTAACGAGAGATGTTTCAATGTGTAGAAGAAAACTCCACTAGGAGCCGGCACGAGTCGTGATTAACGCAGACTGGGACATGGCTTGTTTATAATCTATTAAATATTTACCCTCATCTCTGAAACGCTCTATAAATAACTCAAGCGAGTTTTGTGCTAAATACAATGTAGATACCATAAACCAGTGTTGCGAACTCAATCTTTTCCCCAGGCAGGATCAAAAAAATTCCCAAATTATAATA
Source organism: Radix auricularia (assembly GCA_002072015.1). Lineage (NCBI taxonomy): Eukaryota > Metazoa > Mollusca > Gastropoda > Lymnaeidae > Radix > Radix auricularia. The sequence goes on along the minus strand of MUZC01004521.1, from coordinate 457,789 downwards.
AAAATTCCAACTTGCATTAAATTCCATAAATCATGTTGTCAAAGCTCGGAAAAACCTAGCCAATACGTCAAAAAAACTAGATCCGAAATAAATAAACCTAGACACGCTAAAAAAAACAAATATGACGTCAAAAAGCCGCCCCCACCCTAAAAAGTATTTGTTATTTGAAAATGAGCATGTTTCAAAATATTTTTTTTTATTGTCATTCAAGTGTGTATTTAATGTTTAAAATTTGTCAATCTCAAATATTCCCATATTTAAGACCAAATCCTCAAAAATTCCCTAATTCTCATTTCTGTAAATTTGGCTGAAAAATTTCAACGATTTGGGAAATTTCCCAGGAGTTCGCAACACTGCCATAAACTTTCAATAATAAACCCAGATAAAATCCCTGAAATGTAATATTAAAAGACGAGATTCTAAAAAATAAAACGAACGCGTTTGGAGCCTATTACTTAATTTTCTAGAATTATTTTTTATTTTTGTTTTATAGAAATCTAAATATTGAACAAATAAATGTGCCGTGTAGAAGAGGGTGAGGGTATTAAAGTATTAATGGATTTCAAGCGCGTGAAAAACGAGTGCAGTGTGCCCAGTGGCGTCTCCTGGGGGAGGTGATCGCTAATTGAGATGTTACTATAGTGCGCTTTACTAAACTAAAGCCCACGGGAAGTTATCGCAGTTATTAGTCTTGTCAGGGGCGGATTAAGACTGCACCGTGCTCCGGGCTGCAATCAAATGGGGGCCCTATCCAGCCAGCGTCCCTTTAAAAAATGATTGTCAACAGTTAATATATGACTGTAACTTAATATTAATAATGAAAAAAAAAATAAACGAACACGAGGAAATAACTGTTTGAAGTGTTTGCGGTATTTTACAATTGAGTGTGAAAGATGGAGACATAGAAGTAGCGAACTGTACCTTGGAACAAGTAAACAACTTTGTTTATCTTGGGAGTGTGGTCAGTGTAACAGGGGGAACTGATGAGGACATCGAACGAAGAATAAATTTGGCACGATAGGCATTTGCCAATCTGAAACAGGTCTGGAGATCTATATACATCTTTGTCAAAACAAAAGTAAAGATCTTTAACACCAACGTTAAAACTGTCCTACTTTATGGGCCCGAAACATGGCGAACGACAGAGACAACAAAAATAGACTCCAAGCCTTTGTTAACAGATGCGTCAGAAATATTATGAAAATAAAATGGTTCGACAAGGTCGAAAACTCCAAACTGTGGGAGAGGTGTGGAAAAAGGACAGTAGAGCAACAAATCATGGAAAGGAAATGGAGATGGATTGGACACACCCTTCGGAAAGATAACAGCAGGGTGAGGCAGGCCTTAGATCGGAACCCCCCCAGGGCAAACGCCAGCGAGGAAGACCCAAGCGTACATGGAGACGGAGCATGTTAGATGAGGCTGGAAGAACTGGAAAGAGCTGGGAAGAATTGAAACGACTGGCAAGGGACCGTGCACAAAGGCAAGCTTTGACAGAGGCCCTGTGTTCCACAAGGAACCCAAAGGACAAATAATGATGATGAAGACAATTGAGTGTGAAAATAAAAATTTAATTTTCCACTGCTAGGAATCAAACCCGACACTGGTTGCATCACGCGCCTGTTTTCTCTCCACACGGCCAGCGGAGCTTGTCTAATATAAGAAAATTAAAAAATATAAACTATATTTTATACTATGTTCTCTAAGTGAGCCAATTAAATCAAGTTTTTTCGATTATTAAGACTGAATCGCGATTAGTTGTATAGATAATATTTATAAATTTACTTAATTTATTATATTTTCAAGGGTTCGTGCAAACATTTGTACACTTTTATTATAAAGTAAAAAAAAGTTTGGGGGCCCCCAAACCGTCGGGGGTCCCTGGCTTTAGCCCGCTCAGCCCCCCCCCCCTTTAATCTGCCATAGAGTCTTGTTATGAGTTTTGAAATTCTTCTAGTTGTACTATTGTGTGAGATTAGGTGAGAGTGATAGACTGCAATAGTATGTAATATTTTTGTTAAGTAACTGCGTTTTATTACCATCTCTTTTTATCCCTACAGAATTTCTGCTTTTCAAGTCTTACGAAATCTCATTGACGTCATTGAGAATACATTTTTTTACATGACCGTAATAAACACATTTTTGGCATTTGGCTTTTTTAGGCTTGATTTGGTAAAAACTCGATCCCCCACCCCGCCCACGGGCAAGTATATTAAAACTATAAACTTAACAACCGGTTAATGTGCTGCCTATGTTAACAGCGGGTCTAACATTTAGTAAACATTTGCCTAACATGTGCTTACCAGTAGGCATAAAATTAGGTTTGCATTAAACTTTGCACGCCAAAGATTAACAACGCTTCAGACGTATTTTATAGTCTCTGATTGGTAGAGTGTGAATATAGACATACGATGGGTGTTGGTGGTGGCAGAGGGTTGCCAATAGAAAGTCTCTGATTGGTAGATTGTGAATATAGACATACAATGGGAGTTGGTGGTGGCAGAGGGTTGCCAATAGAAAGTCTCTGATTGGTAGAGTGTGAATATAGACATACGATGGGTGTTGGTGGTGGCAGAGGGTTGCCAATAGAAAGTCTCTGATTGGTAGAGTGTGAATATAGACATACGATGGGAGTTGTGGTGGCAGAGGGTTGCCAATAGAAAGTCTCTGATTGGTAGAGTGTGAATATAGACATACGATGTGTGTTGGTGGTGGCAGAGGGTTGCCAATAGAAAGTCTCTGATTGGTAGAGTGTGAATATAGACATACGATGGGTGTTGGTGGTGGCAGAGGGTTGCCAATAGAAAGTCTCTAATTGGCAAATGACGGGCCAAAACGTTATAATGTCTACTCTGTGTCTTGAATGAAATATGCACTTACCGAGGCATATTAGAATTACATTTTCAATACAACTCACTATTAACAGATAAAAAGCATCCCGCGCTGTTTTAAATGGGTCTTACCATATGGACTGATGTTAAATTCCAAGTGTTTTGAAATGTTTCTTCTGACATGAGCAAGCCTTTCAGGGTGGTGACCGCAGCAGAGATTCATGTAAAGTAAAAGAGCCGCAGATTTTTTCGAAATGTATGATTTAACATAACTTTATTAGCCTCGCCCCCTCCCCCCACCTTTAAATTAGAGAGCCGCAGTTTGCCCAAACATGGTGGTATACAGCGATATATAAGGGTTTTTTATATTTGAATATATTGGCTAGAGAAATTGGTTATTTCGCTGAGGGTACCATTTGGCAACAAGAGTACAAAAGGCTTAAAACGTGTAACTGCATACAAACGGTCAGCGTACCACGGAGGTCTTTTGGGGGGGGGGGGGTTCTATGGGTCAATGTGTGACAGGGGTAAATGTGCGACAGGGGTCAATGGGCGACAGGGGTCAGTGGGCTACAGGGGTCAGTGGGTGACAGGGGTCAATGAGCGACAGGGGTCAGTGGGTGACAGGAGTCAATGGGTGCCAGGGGTCTATGGGTGACAGGGATCAATGGCGACCGTGGTCAATGGGCGACAGGGGTCAATGGGTGATAGAGGTCAATGAGCGAAAGTGGTCATTGGTTGGTGGGGTCATTGGGTATAAAAGGTCATTGGGTGAAGGGGGTAATTGGGACTGAGGATATTATTGATACAGCTAGAGTCTTTCTTGGTGTGGCATGTGTGATTTGCAATATATTTTTAGCTAACAAAGTCAAATAATAGTTGTTTTTTTTTTAATTTGAGAAGAGACCGGTCGACATTTAATTAAGATTCAAATTAAACTAAATACAGGGTTTAGAAACTTTCTTTATCAAAAGGGAATTTTTTTTAACATAGCATCGTACTCATATACAAACTACGAATACAGTGTAACGTGTGTAAGAGGGCTCCCAGGGGCACATTGACTTCCTACGATGCTGGAGGACTTTGTAGCGGTAACTAAATATCTTATCTTTTACAGACACTTCTTTAATAGAGAAGATTATTGCACCCTACGCTTAAACATGTTTTTTTTCTAATACTGCCTCTGCACTGGTTCTTTAACTATCGACTAAATCTTGAGTTACACTTCCATCAGGACACCAGCAGCTCGGCCCACAGACCGACGACCCCGCATTATCCCAGGTTGTATTCAGAGCTTGGTGCACGAGTCATGGCAGAGCTGGAATGAATAAGCACACATAATCTGCAGAACGGGCCATGCTTGAATGAAAACATTGCTCCATATGACGTCTACGCCTCAGCGACTACGCACACGGGACCTATGCATCTGGGCCGTAACAGACCCTGCAGGGAGGGGGTAGGGGTGGGCTGTTGCGATTTATTGTGATATTTTTTAAAAATGTAAACTTCTGGTCATTATTATTCCATAGTGTTGGCTGTATCAAATTTGTGTGGACTATCGTGTCAATGTTAAGGCGTCTCTAGCTGGTGACTTGTACCATGGAAAGTGTAATCGAGAAAAATCAAACAGTAAAGATCAGAGAGGAACTGAGTATACCGTCAAGGGGGGATACGTTTTTGTTTACGTTACTTATAAAGGATCGTTTCTCTGTTTATCATTTAACGTCCTATTAATTATGATAGATTGATAGGAAACGACAAGGTGGTCGAGTGGCAAGCGCGCTCGACTGGCGTACCGATGGTCACGAGTTCGAATCCATGCGAGGCAAGGATTTGTTCTTGTGGCCTAGGGAGTCCTTGAGTCACCCGCCTCAGAATGGGTACCTAACTAATAATAGTTAGGCGGCTAGATAACGAGTGGAACCCTCATAGCCGTTGCCTGTGACCGCTGCAACACTTGCGAACAGATCATCTGTCATGGTCTGTGGACACAATTAGCTTCTGCAAAGAAGGAGCGTCTGTATATCTAAGATAAGATATTGACTGGAAATTGTTGGTACTGAAAAGGTTAATCATGGAAATTGTTGATACTGTAAAGGTTGATCCTGGAAATTGTTGATACTGAAGGTTGATCATGGAAATTGTTGATACTGTAAAGGTTGATCCTGGAAATTGTTGATACTGAAAAGGTTGATCATGGAAATTGTTGATACTGTAAAGGTTGATCATGGAAATTGTTGATACTGAAAAGGTTATCCTGGAAATTGTTGATACTGTAAATGTTGATCATGGAAATTGTTGATACTGAAAAGGTTAATCCTGGAAATCGTTGATACTGTAAAGGTTAATCCTGGAAATTGTTGATACTGTAAAGGTTGATCCTGGAAATGGTTGATACTGACAAAAACTCCACCTCCGTTTAAATATATTTTTATAAAATGCCTTTTTGGTGTTGATGGTTAAGCGTAGTGTTTCTACAGCTGTTACTTGATGCATAGACTACAGGGGCGAAATAAGAATATTAACATAGGGAGTGGGTAAATTTTTTTTAAATTTGTGGATAGGCGACATTTCCATTAACTACGTCTCGATTGCTGAGCCGTTCAGGTGTAACCCTGTATTATGTATTGGTCTTCCCACGTGATCTGTCATGTACTGAGTGTTTGTTCAAGTGTGTCACATGGGGCCCGGCGTACCACATTTGGGAAATCACAGTTGCAATGCTGATGGGTGTAAGCCCCGAGAGTAAGAAGTGGTATATCGCAAAATTAGATGAAGCCAATTTGGTAAATTTATCAACATTTATTACCTGCCTACAAATTCCCAAAAGGTACTCACTGTGAGCCAAGGTTTATGTCAAATTATGACTGTATTTACAGTGCAACGAAATATACCTGTAAGTGCGTTGGTGTGATGTAGCTCATGCGAATTAAAGGTTAAAATCTAATAGTGGTTATTATGTATGTAGCTAAAAAAAATAATAAGTATTGGAAATTGTTGTTACAATTAATAGAAAACTATTAACCCAAACAATGTATTCCTTCAAGCTCTCTTCAAGAGTAAATTTTCTCACTTTGAAAATTCAGTCTTTAAATTATTGTGTAACTTATTTTTATTTTATTTTTTAAAATTATTTCTTATTTTACCCCCCCCCCCCACATACCCCTACAACAAACAATGTGATATGTCGTCTTCGGTTTGAGAGGCCCAACGTTTGTATTTCTTCAGTGATGCGGAAATCATGTCACGATGGTAAACATTCATCTCTCACACGCGATTGGACGGGCGAAGGTTGATGACGTCAAGGTATAAAAAAGGGGGTTTAATTCTTTTGAAATCTGGTTCTTTAATGTTTGTATGGACGAGCACGCACACACATAGACACAACACACACACACACACACACACACACACAAACCCACAAACACAGAGCATAAAATTGCCAGTAAAAGTGTTTGCAATAAAACCTTCAACAAAAATCATTGCTAAAAGTCACCAGTGACCAAGGGCGTGATCACAACCGGAAGAGGAAGGGGGCCATGATTTGGTTAGGATTTAGGAGAAACTCATGAGCAATGTTCCCTATAGGCTGCGTGGCTGCGCGGCAGCGCAAATAACTGACCGACGCCGCGTAGCAGTGAGAATTACCGCGTATCACATTTTTAAACTATTAGACTTAGACCAAAACAATGGGTGCTGTGCAACTTTGCACACAAGTTGTTGTTGTTTTTTTTTTAATGTACACACAGACCAACAAACCAAAGTGGGAACATTGCTCATGAGCCATCACAGTCGGAAGACAACGGGGAATGCTGAATTTTGGAGGGGGAACAAACTTATAAGCAGGGCCGGATTTAGACTTGTCGGGGCACTAAGCTATTTGATATATTGGGCCCTATTTGTCAGTGCCAAATATAAAGAAAAAATTGGGGGGGGGGGGGCAAGAAGACGAGGGTCCTAAGCTCTAACTTGTTTAGCAAATAGCTAAATCCAGTATTACTCAAAAATAGGGCTGCGGAAATTACCAATTAATTTCTCGATTAATCGGTAAATTATTTTATCGATTAAAATTAGTTTAATCGATAAAATAATGATTAAAATAAAAATTGTTTTTTACAAAATGTTCGATTTACTAATAAATAATTGAGAATAATTTTTATTATTTTATATTTTTTTACGTACAAACTTCTCCGTTAACTAAATGTAGCGAGTGTAAACCTTAAAATAACCTGTTTTATAAGGACAATGATATATATATATAAAAGCATTGTTTTTAATTATTTAACAATAACATACTGTTAATTCCATGACATTATATTGAACTACTTATATTTAAATATATCTCCTAGCAATATTATATCTTTTAAATTAAATGAAATGAAATACTTACGTCATGGGCATTTTTAAAAATGCAACCAAAAAAAATGGTAAGGAAAAAAACCAAGTGAAAACAGTGATTATATAATGAGGTCTTAGAAGAAAAATCATAACTTTTGAACAACTTGGGATAAAAAGATTATCTTTATCTTTTTGTTAATCATCTAACTATTTCTATATGGCTGTATTACTTTTATAATTTAAAAATAATTTCCTAAACTTTAATACGTTATTTCATTGCTAACTATGTTTTAAAAATAACTTAGTTAAAATATTAATTGCCTGTTTTATTACTTCCCTTGAAATTTTCAGTTTAATGACGTCATACATCTTTATTTCTAGCTTTAACAAAATTATCGATTAATTAATCGGTAATTTTTCAAAAGTTAACGATAAAATTTAATTTAATCGATAATAGCCCTACTCATAAGCCATCAGCCGGAACACAATGGGGTATGCTAAGGTTTGGGGAATACAACTCATAATCCATCACAGCAAGAAGATGACGAGTGTATTTGGAATGAAGCAGCTCGTAATTGTTTAACGCAGAGACGTTTCATAACAATAATCAGTAGAACTCATCACGCCATCATCTGCTACAATGAAACTCGTTCAGGAGCGTCATTCTACACGGGGATAGAAGACTCAATTTTAGTTTAAATAGGGCGGGCCGGGGTTGACGTTGTTAAGGCCTCACCCAAATTTCTCTTTGCTTTTCAATTTCTTTTTCAAATGACGAGAATATTGTAAGAAATAAAAACAAGGCCGGCAATCTTATACTATCCCATTTATGGGAGACGCTACTCTCATTGAAAAAATACATTCTTTTAAAAGCCAAACATTAATTCAGCAAACACTCTATGTTGTAGGTACGTTGTTGCTGCTACATCAACTCAAACATCCCTTTAAAAATATTTTGTATTTAAAGAGATTTAAAAAGGTATACATGAGCCTGAAAGGAAGGCACAAAATAACGAACGTTTTTGCACAAAGCCTTCGTCAAAAAAAAATGCTTTACGAAAATAAAAAATTAAACTTAGCTGCTGCATTATGTACAGGAATCCATCAATCAAAAGAGGAGGAAGAGAATAGTATAAAAGTTTATGAAGACTAAAGGAAGAGTGAGCGTGGCAAAGTTTCAACATATCAACGAGAGCAACACATTCATCCAATGAGGTGTTAGGGTCCCATATTTTTAAAATAAATAATATAAAAGTCCAGGTCACTCCCTGGGTGTGGAACGCTGAGGAGCGATGTACGACAGTCTACAGCAGTAAGTTAGTTGAAAAAGCGTGTGGTGATTAGCGCTGTAAAAATATTTAATATGATGACGTCATTGTTTGGTGTGCATCGGTGCGCAAAATACAACCCTTATTATTAAATACTTTGCGTACATTTCACAAAGTTTAATATTTCGTATTTATCAAAAAAGGACAAGTTAGTTGGACTTTTCAAAAAGGTTGGCGCCGTAGGTGCCTTTAAAAAAGCGGGCGCCGCAGGCGCCACGGCGCCCCGGCACAATCTAGTCGTTTATATTAACTCATGGCGTTTGCTTGGTGCCTTCCTTGCTTGATTGTTAGCCCACTTCCTCGCATGCCAGGGAGCTGAAGTTTTGCAGGCAGACTTGTGCCGACGATAAAAAAGATCTGTCAAAATTTCAAATCGATCGAATGTACTGTAATTAAATAATAAATTTTTATATTATCTTTATTTATCTATATGTAGCATGTTAATTTCTGTGCTACAGTGTCGCGGTGCGTATTATATTGGACAAACTTTTTAATGCTTTCCTGTCGCGCAGTGCGGTGCGTATTATATTGACGATACTTTTTTAAAAAAACAATACCGAGCTGTATCTGTAAATGCTATTAATTGCTAATCTATCTCGTGGTGCGCACTATATTGAACATGTTTTTATAACCCTTTTCCGCTAAAGAAATCTTGCTGAAATTTAGCAGCCAGACTAGAAGTTGTTTAATTTTTTTTACTATAACTCCTTTATATAAGAGACATAACGACTACTTTGTAGTTTTGGATTGTCATGCGATGCGTATTATAATAAACATACATTTAGCATTTTAAATGTATGTTTATTTTGGAAATTTGAAAATTGGATTCGCTGAAAACTGGTTTTTAATGAATTAATTCACTTGAATTATTTTCTGTAATTATAATTAAAAAACAACGCAATAACAATATCAGAAAGGAAAATCCTGAATCGAACACCAGTGTCAAGACTGGCATGACACGGGCATGACTCTGATTAATGTGAAGACTTGGTGTCAAGTTGTTGGCTACTCAACTTAGGGGGTGGGAATGGGCGCCCCAATTTGTGTATGCGACTTAGTCACTTCACGCTTATACTTCAGATTTATTCCTCTTCATGATTTCTTGATTCTACTGTAGCAACTTCAGCTTCTGAAGTGAATGAGAGCAGAGGTCGCCGTGACATTCAGTCACTCTAACAACGCGTAGGACGGTGTCATCTTATTTTATTTGCCATTATTTTCTCTGGTGCCGAGTCTAAACCTTCTGTAAGATCTCCGCCCCTGAATTTGATGACCGCATTTTTCTCCCATAAACCCCCATGACGTCCGTCGGGTGGCAAGTCAGCTGAGCGGTGACCTTGACCTAGGGTAGCGTTTCAAAAGGCATTTAAAATAACGTTTTTCTTTTATTCACGGCAAAAACACTCCCCGGGCCTCCCCACCCTTAAAAAAAGCCTATTAATCCTGGAAGTGACGCAACAGGTATCACACGGGAGGATGGGGCGGATTTTAATTTCCTGCTACCCTGAGCTTTTGTTACATAATGTCACAGCCTTTTTTAACTTGCAAAAAGTTCGATTTCTGGCTAATTACAGACATGAATCGTGAATGAAAGCAAAAACAACAATTTTCGGTAGATCTATTTACTAGATATAAGGGGCGGGCAGTATCAAATGATAGGTTAAAAAAAAATCATGTTAAGCCTGGTCCCTTTTGGAACTCAGGACGTGTTAGCGCATTTTCGTATTATGTATCAGTACTTATGTTAGATATCAGCATTATGTAGTTATCAGTAATTGTGTTTAGATTTTAGACATATTTTTATGAATTTTCTTGTGTAATGAATATACCTGACATTTTTTTTATTTAAAAGTCATTTCTTTACATTTTAAAAAAAATTATTTTCTCTTTAATCTAACTACAAGTCACCACAAATGATGACGTAAAACTCTCTAAACTTTTACACATATTCTAATGACGTCAACTAAAAAAAAAACTAATTCTTTTGCACGCTTTCGCACCACTCTTCAATGCTTGAAAAACTATGTATTCGACTTCCGGCAATGGCGGCCGTTCCCTGCGCTAGTGTTACCTCTCGATTCGAAATATTTTTTGGTAGTTTTAACGGGGTTTTTTAACGGATCGAGTAACTGAGTGTTGATGCACAAATGGCAGGTCAGGACATACAAAAAACATATATACCTCATGGGTCTAGGACTTATGGATGCTGAGATCAAGGGTGATGACGGACGGACGGACGGACGGACAAAACGGGTGCAATAGCGCATTCGACTTCTCGAAAATGCGCTAAAAATGTCTCCATGATGAGGACTTCCGCCAAGTGTTGTGGGCTGCATGCGGTCGATGATAGGATCCAAAAGGCCGCAGTAAACATGTATTCGTCATTGTTCAGAAAACATTAATTTTATATAATAGGTGTTGTTGTTGTTTTTTTTTTAAATCCGCGTAACATCATTAAAAGATTTTTTTAATTAAAAGAAAAAAGAACAAACAAAAAAACTCATTTGTTTTACATCGAATTGCTAATTGCTGTTCAGCCTAAGCTCGCTTTGTTCTGATGGCCTTACATCTCAACAAGAAACATTTCATTTCTTCCTTGTAAACCTAGCTCGGAGGATAATGTCATGTGAGCATAGATTTAAATGTTTGACCATAGGCTGCATCTGGTGGTTTTGTTCTTTTTAGTTTCATACCTGCATCATGAACATCAAAGGATCTCAGAGCGGTTGAGCAAGAGAGGGGGAATGAGGGAGGCAATGAGAGAGAGAGAGAAAGAGAGAAAATAATATAGAACGATTATTAAGAGATAGAAAATGAGAGAGAGAGAGAATAAGAGAGAAAATTAGGGTGAGAAGAGATGGAGGCTTTGACAACTTATCGAAGACACAAAATCGTGTTGACCCTCACCTTGGAAATAATATATACCGGTATCTTTCTAATACAGGGTCACCCCGAAACTCTGAAACACCTGCTCAATGTCTTGGGAAAAACCTTCTCAATGTCTACATTAGAAAAAAAAATTCCTTCTCTGAATTTCTATCACGTAGATCGGTATAGAATTTATTTTGTGCCATTCAGAGATGTTAAAATTATTATTTATGTTTTTATTTCTCATATTTCGATGAGTTCGCTAGTCCTCAGAAATTAGGGCATGTTCCTGATGTGGACAACCCCCATGATGTGACTGTCTATCTTATTCTGACGACGTCTAGAAATGCCCTTGCTGGGGGCAGGCGTTACGGAGCAGACAGACACGGGCGTTCATGCAATCATTGTAGAAATTTGACTTTGTCAAGTGGACAAAAGTACAGTAAACACGAAGACAGGCACGTACCCTGTTCTGGTAAATAACCGAGTAGACTGTCAGACCAAAACTGGGGCATGTTCCCACATTTCTTCTCATTCGTGTGGACACTGGAGACATTTGTGTTCAACGTGCCACCGGGTGACGCCACGTGATAGTCGATGTGACAAGGATCGCTTTCTTATCATCACATACGGCCTTGATGAGGCGGACACTAGAACTTCTCAAAGTAAGTAGTCAGCTGATACCCCGACCCCCCCCCCCACTTGTTATTCTCTCTCTCGGCAGTATCAGCTGACTCTAGTAAAAAAAACACCTTAGAATACAACTTCCACCCCTTCTCATCCCGCAACACCCGATCTTCATACGCCCGAAATATTGGCTGTAGTCACGGGAAAAATGGGACCGCTGTTTGAGGTGACATAATTATAATGAGGCCATCGCCATGGGAAAACTGTCATTCTGAAAGGAATCTTTTGGATCCTTCTGACGTGCAGAAGGAATTTTGAAGAACTGGAACGCAGAGAGTGCTGACGTAAAGAGGACCCAGAGATTGATGACGTCAATAGATTTCTTTTTTAACTAAAGTGATGCTATGAGTGAACATTGCCTATTCTATCAAACAGACCCATTAAACATCAACAGGTCCATTGAACCCACAAGTGCCCATAATACACAATGCAGCTTAACACAATTTGGGGGGGGGGCACTATTCAACTTTCAATACTAGCGGCACGTAATGTTTAATACCAGTGAATCATATTAAATACGAGTAGCCAAAGGGGCAATAAAGTAGGCAATATTTTTTTGAAGAATAGAAAATTGTCATCATTATTTAAAACATTGCTTTCTTGCGGTTTTTCTGAAAATGTATTTTTAAAAATGACTCCTCAATTTATATTGCAGCATTTTTTATTGGGTAACTTTTTAGTACAAATAGATTTTCGTATTTCAAACAGGCACGTCAAAAATAAATATATAATAAATTGGATATTTTCTCTATCTACACAGTAATTAATACACGCAATAATTGCAAGATCAGACCATCAACCTAAACATGTATTTATCTGTCATTCTGTATACTATAGCTGACTGAAAGGGTTACTATGGAATAGTATTAAAATTAAAGAAAATGTTTTTAAAAAATATTTTTCATTTATTAATAAATAATTAATTATTAATAATTAATAGTAGTTTTTTTAACGTACAAAGTTCTCAATTTAAAAAAAAAAAAAAAGATTTTTAAAGTAGTAAACTTTAAAATAAGCAGTTTTATAATGAAAATGACATAAAAATTAAACTTTTTACTTAATTAACAATAAGAATATTTAAATTCATTGACATATTGAACTACGTAAAGTTAAATATATGTCATAACAATATTATATTAATTTTTTTAAAATTAAATACTTTTAAAATGCCGTAAAAGGCACAAAATGTGAAGGAAAACAACATTGTCAAAAAAGTGATTATGACTTCTTAGAAAAAAAAATATAACATTTGAACCACTTGTGATAAAAGGATGATCTTTATGTTTTTGATAATCATTAAACAATTTCTATACAGCTGTATTACTTTTATATTTTGGAAATATATTTGAAATTATCATCCAAAGGACCAAAACCTTAATGCATTATTTAACTTATTTTTATTGCTAACTATGTTTTAAAAATTTATACTATTTTTTCAGTTCAATAACGTCATACATCTTTATTTTTAGCTTTAATAAAAATTATCGATTAATTAATCAGTATATTTTCAAATTTAACGATTAAATTTTAATTAATAGATAACAGCCCTAATATATATATTAGGGCTGCGGAAATTAACGATTAATTTCTCGATTAATCAATAAAAGATTTTATCGATTAAAATTATTTTAATCGATAAAAAAGCTATTAAAATTGAAGAAAACGGGTTACAAAATGTAGTCGGCTTATTAGTACAAATATTAATTAAAATATAATGTATAATTAATAATAGTTTGCTTTTTTACGTACAAACTTCTCCATTAAAAAAAAAAAGATTTTTTAAAGTGTAAACTTTAAAATAAGGAGTTTTTATAAGGAACATTGTATAAAAATTTAAACATCGTTTTTAATTAATTAGCAATAACTTAGTTTAAATTCATTGACATTAAATGAACTACTTTTATTTAAATAAAAAATGTAAATTGCCTGTTTTTGTTACTTCCCTTGAAATGTTAGCTATTAAATTTCAATTAATATATAACAGCCCTATAAGCTATTTAAGCAATCTATTGCAGATTTATCCATGTACTTACCGGTACTTTCTTTTAATTATTGGTTAATTGTCTATTTGTTAATTAATTATTATTATTTTTGTTAAAAACCCAAAAATCATTCAGGAAAAAAAAATTAAATCCAAATGTAAACAAATAATTTTTTTCTTTGGGCTTAGCTTTTAATAAACTCATCAAAGGGGTCATCAAATGTCCGAGCGCACCAACCCTTCCTTTGATAGATTTCAACAACAGATCCACCCAGATAACTCGACACAAGCATTGGTTACGGCGCTAAACAGCTTAGTTTAAGTTGTTTGTTTGCCTGTTTCTACTTAACCCTGAATGTTACTTTTTTATATTATGAATTTTTATCTCGTCCTCACCCCCCCCCCTTTCCTCCCTTAATATGCCATCATTTGATTAGCCCACTGATGTATTTGTAAACATACGCTTCCAACTCGGGAGAACTTAGTTTTGCTCCCAATGCCGTTAAAATCATCTGAAAATCTTGCATATTTTTGTTGAGCCATCCGGCAAGTCCATATATTCCAGCCAGATTTGTTGATGACATGAGACTTTTCTAAAGACGCCGTCGAGACATTTCTAGAAATTGCACGACAGAATTAAAAATTCCCATAGCTGTGAAAAATAGATATATAAAGAGATGTTTTTCATTTCTCAGACCGTAATACTCAGACAAAATTTTAGAAGACAACAATGAATTAAAAAAAGTAAAAATTCGAATACGTTTGCAAATATCTTTTTTTCCCCCATGAAGAAGTAAACTTGTTTTTGTCTCGGCGTAATCACATTAAGAGTATACAAAGGATCGTAGAATTACTAAATATATAATTTGTTGAAATATGTCCTAAGAAATGACCCAAATATTAGAATGCCCCGGATGTATCATTTAATAGTTTTCCGCCATGAAACGACAAGGCAAATTGTTGTCATTTTTTTTCTCGTCCACCTGCACCTATGTGACAAATTCATACACAAAAAAAAAAAACTGTCGCAAACACACATGCACACACACACTGATGAATCACGTGACTGATTAGTCCATCCCCCACACATGATCTTCGTGAAGTGTTGCACATATAGGTCAAGGAATCAGGTTAAGCCATTCTGTCATCACACATTCTGAAGGAGAAGCGAAACCCCTGACATGGGGTTGGTTTGGGGGTGGGGATGTAACCCCGACTTGTATTCGGGTTAATTTATTCAGATTTTTCTTAACCAGTACAATCAAAGGTGGGATGTAAGTAAGTTATTGTAAGACCGAGGAAAAAAAAAGGGGGTGGGGTGGAGGTCCTGACTTTGATCTTTACCAACTAATAGACTTTTAGAATACTTATTAGATTCAAGTATACTTTTTTTTTTTTAGTCCCATAACCTATTTTTATCGAGGTCGTAGAGGATTCTAATGTTTCCATTAGAATATTCTCGGGCTTAATAGACACTGGCGGCGCCCATCCCAGGTCAGCGGAGGACTTTCTAAGCGTTAGTCATTGAACAACATTTTTATAGTGGCTTTTCGTGGGCTTGAACCAACGCCCCTCAGCTTGTGAGGCGAGCGCACTATTGACTTCGCTACCCAGCCGCCGAAGTATACTCTAGCTGTCTAAAAATGTTGTTAGGTTCATTATTGTTTCTAGGGGTTTCTTGTTGTGAGCCAGACCCCTTATTTCTCACTTGCCCGTGGGGTTACTCAGTAATTAAGAAAACGATTGTCTTCCATCTACTTTCACCGTCAAGGAATGGATGAGCGTTGTAATAAAATGTGTCTGTGTGGCCTATAGGAGGTGTCACTCTCGATGGCGTGTGTTCACGACCTTGAGTTTTTAATCCGCGAAGTTGACAGTAGAAATTTGAAATGGTCATTAAATATTCTAGAATATTCTAGAATTCATAGTAATACTATAAACGTCATGTTAAACGTATGTAAGAGTGTAAGTGTAAGTAATGTGGTAAGAGGAGTGCAAAACGCTCTTTAAGCTGTTTTAAAAAAAACATTTGAGTGTTTTAATGTGCTATTATTATAATTATTATTTTTAAATTTTATTTTTTAAATGGGAAATTTAAGTCAGGGGTGTCCAAAGTCCGGCCCGCGGGCCAAAACCGGCTCGCGGAGCAATTTTAACTGGCCCGCGGCCTTATCTTAAATTAATAATTGACGGACGTATTATTTCTGAGAGGAAATATATTTATTTTCAAAAAGTCGATTTTTAAAAACTGCTTTGAGTACCAAGAAGGATGGCAAAAAATGACAAAATTTTATTGTTTACTAATTACTAGACTTCCAATCTTAAAGACCAATTAAGGATACCAAATTTAGTTGCTGTCATGAAGGGGTGGCTTCTACGGGGCTGACAGACGAGTAAGGTAGCGAACAGGACCACGACCCGAAACAGACAACTCCTGTCGGGCAGTGCCTAAGTCCGATATGTTAGGTGTTATGTTCTAGTCACATATGATTACAGTCACAGTACGAATCTTAGGCAAAGTATCTAGATGCCGTGCCGATGATTAAAACCAAAGTACCAGTTGGCGATCGGGTTACTCCGAAGCGACCGTTTCGTCCCCCTCCATTTTACTAGCATCGCCAATGAGCGGTGTCGGTTTAGGGCCTTTGCGTAATAGCATACGTATAAAAACAAGTGGTATTGAGCCTGGCCTCACCCATTTTCTGCTTTCAAATTCTCATTCTCATCCTTCACATTAAAATTTTGCTAAAAGAAATTCTCAACATATGTCGCTTTTATAATATTTAGGGCAGCGGAAATTACCAATTAATTAAGTAACGTTAAAATTTTTATTAGATTAAAATTAATTTGATCGATTAAAATTTAAGAAAGAAAATATTTCAATTTTGTCGCCAATTTATTTATAATTTATATTTTTGCTACTTACATTCTATTCTCTCGTAATAATATTATTTACTCAGACATGCAAACGCAAACAAAAAGGTTTTTCTTCCTTATTTCTTTCCTTAGCAAATCGACTTTGCTTTTTTACGTCACAAAATTCGGGAGCCATGGAATTTCTGTAACTTAACTGATTCCGTGAAATAATGAATTGTGACTTGACGGAATCTATAAATGCGTTATAAAATATAATTAATCGTAATTAATCGATTAATCAACTCAAAACTTCCCAAATAATATAACAATATTTTTAATCAGTACATGCTAATCTCTAATATACATTCTTTTAAAATCCATCTCGCGAATGTCTTTACTTCAAGGATTTTGGCCCACCTTGCAAAAAGTTTAGACGCCCCTGCTTTAAGTGAATGTATTTCATAATTCTCTTTATGTGATTAATTTAATTATTTAAATTTATCTCTATGTTAAGATGTGTTTTTACTGGTAATGTTTATTATCCGTGCTCAAAGGTTTTTGGGATCGTATACAAAGTAAAAATGAAAAAATAAAGAAAACCTCGTGTGAAAAGTTTAACAGCAATCCCTTTTGTAACCAATGGTTTTTTTTAAAATTTGGTGCGCTTTAATTATAAATTGCTGCGAGGCACGGTCAAATATCTTCGTATCTGCGCAGCCGCAAGCTTGTAGGGAACATTGATTATCCGTACACTGATTTTTAATTTGTAAATTTGAATGTTTTAAAATCACGAGCCGAAAGTCTGAATTACGCTACACGTTAAATCCAATGATATTGATAACAGCATGCAACAACATCTTGTGTATCAAAAAGGAACTCTGGGAGTAGGACAGTGCTAGGATTGATGACAGAATTGAACTCTGGGAGTAGGACAGAGCCAGGGTTGATAACAGAATTGAACTCTGGGAGTAGGAGAGAGCTAGGGTTGATGACAGAATTGAACTCTGGAGTAGGACAGAGCCAGGGTTGATAACAGAATTGAACTCTGGGAGTAGGACAGAGCTAGGGTTGATGACAAAATTGAACTCTGGGAGTAGGACAGAGCTAGGGTTGATAACAGAATTGAACTCCGGGAGTAGGACAGAGCTAGGGTTGATAACAGAATTGAACTCCGGGAGTAGGACAGAGCTAGGGTTGATAACAGAATTGAACTCTGGGAGTAAGACAGAGCCAGGGTTGATTACAGAATAGCTGGCCATGTGACGTGGTCTGATGTTGGAACGCGAGGACAATTTGGTTGGACAATGATGTCGATGGTGGCAGCTGGCACGGGATGTCGATGGTAGCGACAATCATGGGCTATGACGGATTAAAAGGGGGGGGGGGCTGAACGGGCTAAAGCCAGGGGTCCCCGATGGTTTGGGGGCCACCAAACTTTTTATACTTTATAATAAAAGTTTACAAATGTTTGCACGAACCCTTGGATATATAATAAATTAAATAAATTTATAAATATTATCTCTACAACTCATCGCGATTCAGACCTGACAGTCTTAATAATCGAAAAACGATTTAATTTGCTCACTTAGAGAACATAGTATAAATTATAGTTTATATTTTTAAAATTTCTCAGTTTAAACAAGCTCCGCTGGCCGTGTGGAGAGAGTATATAATCGTGATGCAAGCGGTGTCGGGTTCGATTCCCAGCAGTGGAATGTAAAAATTTTCTTTTCACACTCAATTGTAACATACCACGAACACTTTTTTTTTCATTATTAATATTTAGTTAGCTGTTAACAATCATTTTATTTAAATGAACGCTTGCTGGAGAGCGCCCCCGTTTGATTGCAGCCCGGGGCCCCGCGCAGTCTTAATCCGCCCCTGATCACGGGATGTCGATGGTAGCAGCAATCACGGTATGGCAATGGAAGTCAGTGGTGACATGGAAGTCAGTGGTGACATGGAAGTCAGTGGTGACATGGAAGTCAGTGGTGACATGGAAGTCAGTGGTGACATGGAAGTCAGTGGTGACATGGAAGTCAGTGGTGACAGATTTCATCTCGGGCGGTATCACGCGGCTCTGTACACTGAAAGAATTCATCCGGGTAGAGTGGACGGAAATTCACGTCTCGCTTTGGCTCTGTACACTGAAAGAATTCATCCGGGTAGAATGGACGGAAATTCACGTCTCGCTTTGGCTCTGTACACGGAAAGAATTCATCCGGGTAGAGTGGACGGAAATTCACGTCTCGCTTTGGCGACCCGAGTTCGTCTCGGCCAGTAGGCCACACATAGGTTTGGACAACCAAACGCAGGTCACAGTTCATGCACGTAAAATGACTATTTGCAAATTAAAGTTTAATGCATTATGTATCATTACTTCTTTTCTATTTGTTCTTATATCCTTTAGTGTTGCTAGGTTTAGTAATAATACTAATGGAGTTACTCTTGTCAGTTGTAAACAAACGCTCACCATCAATTAATCTTGAAGTTTTTTTGTTTTTTTAAAATTCGCTTATTTTTCTATGTTTTCTTTGTAAGACGTGTCCCATGTTGAAGTTGCATATTCTAATGTATACCTATGTAGGGCAACATTTTACTCGTATATTCCTATTACATTTGTAAAATCACTTTTAATAAAGCTCGAAGTTTTGTTTGAACTATTTCATTTATTGATATGTTTATTCTATGATAATTTTTATAACATCGAAACACTTAGCATCTTTTGCTTTGATTAGCTGTTTTCCATTAATTAAATAATTAGCATCTTAAAAATGTTCATTTGATACTTTAAATATTTGACATATAATTGTGTGTGTGAAAAGGGGGGGGGGGGGGAGTTAACATATATCATAACTGAGTCATCCTCAAAATTGTATACAGAATTCCACAAAATTAAGTATGGAAACAACCTACGGATTCTACGCCACACAGTAACGAACGTATCATCGAAAAGCCCTCTTCACAAACAAGCAGCAGTAAAATCTATTTAAAGATAAAATTAAACAAAACAACAACGGCAACAAATCTAAGTTTAAATATTTTATAGCGTCTTTTATTAAAAGTGATAATTTAAGAGCCTTTGAAAAACCTGACCGATGCCTAACTTATTGATCCAGGCGACCCCCCCCCCCACACCTCGAACCCCTTAAAATATTTCAGTTACTACCTTTTTATCTTTTATTTTTTTATTTGACTTAATGCCATTAAATCTTTCTTAAATGTCTGTTCAGAGTATATAGAAAATGTTGTGCCGTGTAAGATAGGGTACTGAGTGGAGGGAGGGCGCCGCTGTTTTCACAACAGCTCTTAATTAGGTCCACCCCACCAACCCCCACCCATAACAACAAACATTTTTTTTTATTCGGGACACCAGTGAGACACAAGTGAAAGAAATGTTTAGAAAAAAAACAACAACATTTCATTTTAACTTTTAGAAAGAAAAAAAAACACAATGAAGAAGCAACTATTGCCCTATTGAATCTTTAAAAAAAAAATCACCTCCCTTATTTTACCCCTTTACCTCTAGACGAGCTCCCCCGCCTCTTTTATTTCAACTCCACCCCCACCCCTCCTCTCCACACTATAAACATAAAATCTTACCAAGAGTAAATTAGTAATTATACATAAGGCAATTAATTCTAATTTAGAAATACAACACAAAGATAACCTAATACAACCCTCAAATAGACATAAAGACAAAAACACCTTTTTTATTCCATATGCAAGAACAAACACATACAAGTTTTCTTTCTTTCCGTCCGGTATTCGGGCGTGGAATGGGTTGCCTGAAGAAACCAGGAAAGCCACCACTTTATCATCTTTTAAAACTCTAGTAAGAATACAGGACTAAACACAAACCATAGAAATACGTAGGACGCAATAATCTTCTGTACAGAAGGAGCGTCTGTAACATATAAGATAAGATAAAATCTTCCCATAGAGCAATCACGAGACGACTCGCCTGACTGACCTTAAACAGCTGTACCTGGTGGGGCAACACGAAGACTGCGGTCACGCTTGGCTGACACTGACGTCTTTCCCGAACCGAGGACCAGTGAAGGCCGCATTCGTCACTCCTTGCCCCCCCCTCCAACCTTTACTTCCCCCTCCCTCGTCGTCAATCTACTAAATGCCACAGTCCTGTGGGGGGTATGTATGCAGCGACGTGGTAGGACAATTGATATAGTAATGACGCTGGGGTGGGGGTGAATTTGGAGAGCCGCAATGAGGGGTGTTTGAACCGGTTAAAACTGGCACTTGACGAACGGAGGCTATCTCCTGAATAGAGGATTGTTGGAGTTGTTAATACTCCAGTAAATATTTCATTGTTGGAAATAACAAAAGACCACACAACGACAATCATGAAATGTAAACTTATGGTCACTGTCCACCAGTCCTCAGTATTATCCACGGGTGGTCATATCTTTAGTAACTGAGAGCCATTCTTCAAATATAAAAACATTTGAGAGCCCCATCGAAGCACTATGGGTGTAAACCTGGCTTGGAAATCTACCAGTAATCTTTGTAACACATCCTTCATAAACTGCACTCGGGCCGCAATGTGAACACAGTTGAGCCGCATGCGTCTCGCTAGCCGCCGTTTGGTCACCGTTGGTATTATCAGCACGAGTTATGAGCTAACATAAAAGCCCAAACAATAAATACACCAGCAGAAGGGCTTTACTTAAATAATAGTTGATCCTCATCTCTATTCCGCAGATATCCATACATGAGAATAAAACAAATGATAGGTAGTACAGGGCATCTGCTCATATAAACAAAATGTGTGCATTTGTCTTTTGATAGCACACACAAAATATAATGATATAAATCTCATACACCTGTTGAGTGTGTCCGTAGAAAAATAAGAGAAGGTAGTAAAAAAAAAAAAAAAACCAACGGAACCTTTTTAGAGCAAAGCATCCTAACAGACAGCACGGCCTTATAAATAGCAATGGGGTGTCACATGTATCATAAAAAGAAAATTTGAGTTTTGTATTTGTGTCTATTAGTTGTGAAACTTTACATAAAATGTTATTCTATTGGTAAACATTTTGTCTGTTTCATTAAAACACAAGATTCATCCCAGTCCAACATAAGGAGATGAATTCAACAAAATACGATGAAGTGATGCGTGGTCAGATTTGTGTGAGCTCGTTCTTATTAATTGTGTTCAGGTATGTGAGTTAATGATTTAACACGGGCTGCTAGTTCCTTTTACAGAAGTCTTACAATGACATGCAGGTCAGGACTAATTACAACAGTTTAAAATTGGGGAAATATAATGAAACTAGATGCCGCGGCGTATGCGCCACAGAATTGCTCATAGATAGTGCAAAGAAAGTTTGGGGGGGGGGGGGGGTGAACAGACACAAACTACATCACGATGAAATCAGAAAAACGCGAACGAATGAACCTCAGCTGCTGGGATAACTGCGACGCATTGTTGATCTGGATACATGTACACTGTGGTTAGCCACTTGCCACCCCGCACCACCCTAACTTGCCAACCATAAACTAATTGGCATAACCCTGACAAAGGTCATTGGTGAAGCTTATTTTCACTCGTCTTGTGCTTGTTATGGTGATCGAAGAGAAATTGGGAAATAACGGGCACAAACACAAACATTTAAAAAAATTAAAAACGTAATGTCTTAGCTGATGATTAAACCTATGTTCTTCCGCGTGTTAGGCGAATGTTATAACCACTTCACAACGAAATACATGTTATTTTGTTCTGAAAGAACATAGTAATTGACCTCAATTCAACGAATTGTTGGTCACTACATTTTCAAGCAATCTTATTGGTCGGTTGGGTTACAGCTTGCTACTTACTACTTGCTTGGTGTCTGGCAGGGTAAGACCATGATGAGAATTTTATA
>MUZC01004521.1:403031-413636 GCA_002072015.1 Radix auricularia | reverse complement strand
GGGGGGGGGGTGTGGGGAGTACCGAATGCGCAGCAGTTCGACACACACAATCACCAATGGATTGTGACTAATGATTGTAGCAAGACAATATACACAGGGGGATTTCTGCTCAACGAAACCAATTTGTACAACACAACTATCTCACAAGTTGATGCATGAATCCGACAATTTAAATCAACACGCGCCTGTAGCCCTTTCTCCCCCCTCACCCCTGCCCTCCCCTGCGACACATGCACCGACGTAACGCTGTCCCCACGCTAACCTTCCACCAGGCCGGCGATTACGTAGATCGATGTCCCAGTAGATCTCAGGTCCAGCCCGTGATTGACAAGTTCCAACAATTAAACTCCATGTCTGTGCCGACAAAAATATTTCCCTCGACGTTATGGTAAACAGCATTATTCATTCCGCCTTTCAAACGGCTTCTCGTCCTAGTGATTAAAAAGTGATACTCCGTCGGGTGGCGTCAAGTGGTGGAGGTTGTAGGAATGATCCGACGGGCTGAAATTACTTCAGAGCCATTTTTTTAAAACGTTTACTTTAATGGCACAATCTGAAAAGTAAGACATCGAGCGACGTGGCTAATACAAATATTGTTGGTCAACAAGGAACATACAAAGCTAAGTGGCGGGGGGGGGGGGGGGACGACATCAGAAATGTCAGGGGTTATTGTGTTGTGCGCAAGTGTAAAGTATGACGGAGTTTGACGGCAGAATTTATGCGCGCGCTATTTTTTGACTTCATTTCTAGTTTAAAATCTTAAGAGTTTTGCTGTAGGTCTTGTTGGATGTTGGATTTCCTGTTGGAACAATGTTGTACTAACTGAACACAACAGGTGTCCCTGTTTTCCTTTGTCTCTTTCTCTCTCTAAATGTACGTTTCTCTCTCTCTCTCTCTCTCTCCATGTACAAGTTTCAATATTAACTTTGGCAAGGACGGCGGTAGTAAGAAAGATTGTTGGTGGAGGAAAGTGTTCGAAACGTCAGTCCTTCTTTGTATCTTTGTTGGTGAACATTATTGGACTGGAAAGACTGACTGCAATGGAGGAAGCGATTGTGGTTCGGGTAAAGACCATTGCTTTGAAAGAGATGATTGTGATGAAAAGAATTATTTTGGCGATTTAAATGAATGATTGTGATTTAAGGAAAGGTTGCGGTTGAAGTTATGGTTGTAACGGAATGAATGATTGTGACAGAATGAATGATTGTAACAGAATGAATGATTGTGACAGAATGAATGATTGTGACAGAATGAATGATTGTGACAGAATGAATGATTGTGACAGAATGAATGATTGTGACAGAAACTTAATGAACCCAAATGTGTCAATGAAACAGAGAGATTGTTAAGTACACAGACAGATAACATGATCAAGATCTTCTAGGTATGACGAGTTTACAGCTCCTGACTTCAAAATGAATAACCCACAAAGATAAATGACCTGCTTGGTAAAATGCCAATGTCTAGAGTCTAGACCTTTAGAAATCGAACCTAACTATTCCTTAGCTTTTAATATATATATGTATACAAAAGTGCGTGTTGTATAAAACCAATAAAACTTCAGACTGCCAATCGTTAGAGAGTTGTTGTTGTTGTTTTCATCACGTTAAGACATCAGACCGTTAGCGGTCTTGTTATCGATCCTTGCGTCAACGTTCTGTGGGCGTTTGGAATGATTTTCGTTACAGAGAATTTTGGCAGGGGCTGGACTAGACACACACACACACGCGCGCACGCACACACACACACACGTACGCACACGCACACACACACACACACACACACACAAACACACACACACACACACACACACACACACAGTCTTCTTTGGTTATTGTAAACTCCCACAAACACCCCTGCCGCACACCCCCCCCCCGCACACGATATTGTCTTTTATTGATTATTATCATAGTCTTCTTTTTTACACCCCCACCCCTTCGCCACCCCACACTATCCACACTGGGACACTGTCTCTTGAAAGTGAAGTCACGTGGTAAAGAAACCATTTTACAATATGTCATTAAGTATTTCAGTTCATACTTAGTGTAAACAATATCTTAACTGTCATTTCGGCGTGTATATATCTATTTCTAGAAACTATAAACCCTCCTATCGCCTTATCACAGTTACAAACCGATCTTAAGATAGGCAGGAATTATTCAAGAGTTTTTATATATAACTTTTGTATATCCGTTATAAATTCTTTTTTTTTTAAAGCAAAAATGATATAACATAATTAAGTAAAAACAAACGATAATTTGTGTGTGTTTTTTACAATTATTATTACACATGTTTTTCAAAGCTTTTGAATCCTTGTCTGTACATTTTTCATTAATAATTAATGTGGTGGACGCCTTTGATTTTCATTAAAAAAAAAAAAAATTGGCCTAATAATTAAAAATATCGATAACCCGATGATTGATTTAATAGGTCCACAACAATCGGTAAAGATTATGTTTGATATTATTTTGAATCATGTGTCCCGGTGTTCTCAAACTGTTGCCATCACCACCACGATATGATCGATACTTTAAGGAAGTTAGCTTTAATCACAAAATAACAATTTCATGGAACGGTTCCGATTTCGTCGGGTATTAGTAGGGATCTATCTTAAGGATATTTTTAGTTTGAGAACCAGTGATCGTTTTGCGGTCTACATTTCCGGGGTAGAGGGGGGTCTTCGCGACCCTAGAAAGGTCGCCGACCATTCGCCATATATTAATCCAACAGTTTTAGCACTACGCAAGATATACACGCACTAGAAGTCAGTGACTTGAAGACCAGAGTTGAGAATGCAGTTGTAAGGAGTGAGAGGAGGAGGGGGTAGTGTATGCTTAAATTACAATAACTCAGGCCTGTTCGTGCACTGCAGTGTCATGACATTGGCAAGGTCAGTGTATTGCATCACCACGAGGTTTATATCTCTTGTGATGTCCTTGCATGGAACGCGAGAGCATGAAGAACTGTAAGCATCTAGATTATACGGCCAACAAAAGATGCAACATTCATGTATGGCGTAACCGAATGTCTCTTCCAAAGGGCAAAGGGTGGCGGGGTTTCCGTAAACCACCACCACCACCCCAACATTACGCCAGTGTTTCATATCTTTGCTGCCTATAAAATAGGGGAAATAAACTCTACATATCTGAGTTCAGTGGCGTAGACATTTAGGGTGCAGAACGGGGCAGTCGGTTGTCACCGCCGCGGATGCTTTGTTTCTCATCAATTTGAGTGGTGGTGCATTAGGACAAGTACAAGGGGACGAGACAGAAAATAAATCCTATCTAACCGAACCTAACCCTGATTCGCACTAACCCTAAACCGACACTGACTGCCCTTAAGCCTAAACCGACATTGGGAGGCAGTAACCCAATCCTGAGTGACACTAACCCTAACCCAACCACGGGTGGCACTAACCCTATTTACTAGTTACGTTATAGTACACATACAGACCGAGGCAGACAATGTTGCGATCCAGGATGCAAAAATAAGCAGTTAACATTTTTAGAATTAAAAAAAAAATTTTTTTTAATCCATTATAAAGTTCGTGCAATGTCAAGCTATGGAGTTGATACTTGAAATAATCCTAAGAACAAGGATACTTGTAAATTGTAACTTGTAACTTGTTCTTGTAACTTGTACTTGTAACTTGTAACTTTTACTTGTAACTTGTACTTGTAATTTGTAACTTGTACTTGTAATTTGTAACTTGGAACATGTAACTTGTAGCTTGTAACATGGTAGAAAAGAAAGCAGATAAACATTATGTAGAGTTTCAGTGCAGCTAATCTGTGCCTGAGTTCAATTAAAACAGGCTTATCTAGCGCAGTGCTTCTCAAACTGGTGGTTTGTGGACCATCAGCCGCCGGTCCATGGACCATCAACAATGGAAAACATTCCTGCCGGTCCGTCTTACGAAAAATTTTGAGAAGCATAGATCTAGAGCATAGATCCCCTATAAATAGCGTTTGTAACATTGGTTTAAAAAAAAAAACAAAAAAAAAACTAGCATACCTCGTCAGACAATCAAACTAGTCAGTGCAGCGGTATGAATGGCCTGATTGTGTAACTAGACTTGAGTCATTATGGGAACAACTTTTAGGGAAAAGTGTGTGTGTGGGGGGGGGGTGTGACGGGAAAATTTAGAGATGGTATGGGGATAGAGAGAGAGGAAATGGGAAAATATAGAGATAAGATGGTGAAATATATAGATTAGATTTGGGAAATATAGAGATGCACTGGTAATAATTGTATAATATATAGATGAGATGGGAAATATAGAAATAAGATGTTGAAATATACAGATTCGATGATGAAATTTAAAGATGGGGTGGTGACATATTTAGATTTGATGATGAAATATAGAGATGTGAAACTTGTGAACGCTACTTCACTTGCCCTATACTCCGCCATGAACTGAAAGAAACGGGGTTATGATGGTGGAATGCAGAGATGTGATGGTGAAATAAAGAGATGGGGTGGTGTATAAATTGACCTGATGGTGGTGTTAAGTTTAAACCGTTTTATGTTGAATCGAAGCTTACGTAATGAGAAGGGACTTCGCGGCTTGTGAGGGTGATTCGAGTGTTAGAGATGTTCTACTTCTCGAGCAACAGATGAGAGCTGTGGTCTTGGCTGAACCTGCTGGGGTATGTCAGCTCTCTTAAGTCTCGGTGGCAGGTGGGCTTGACCTGCTAGCGGGTAGCCAAAAATTCATCACCAATTTCTTGTGCTGTAATTACATTTTCTTATTTATAAAGCATAAGTCGTCTGCTTCAACACCCACCACTTTTTTTTTGGAGCACCCCTCCCCCAACCCTTGTCCAATGATTAATTTGTTGTTCTAAAATCTACATTTATGCTTTTTCTATTTAAATGGTGTGTTCCATTGTTTAAATGGTGTGTTCCCTTGTTTAAATGGTGTGTTCCCTTGTTTAATTGGTGTGTGCCCTTGTTTAATTGGTGTGTTCCCATGTTTAATTGGTGTGTTCCCATGTTTAATTGGTGTGTTCCCTTGTTTAATTGGTGTGTTCCCTTGTTTAATTGGTGTGTTCCCATGTTTAAATGGTGTATTCCGTTGTTTAAATGGTGTGTTCCCTTTGTTTAAATGGTGTGTTCACATGTTTAATTGGTGTGTTCCCTTGTTTAATTGGTGTGTTCCCTTGTTTAATTGGTGTATTCCTTTGTTGAAATGGTGTGTTCCGTTGTTTAAATGGTATGTTCCCTTGTTTAAATGGTGTGTTCCCTTGTTTAATTGGTGTGTTCCCTTGTTTAATTGGTGTGTTCCTTTGTTTAAATGGTGTGTTCCCATGTTTAAATGGTGTGTTCCGTTGTTTAAATGGTGTGTTCCCTTGTTTAATTGATGTGTTCCCTTGTTTAATTGGTGTGTTCCTTTGTTTAAATGGTGTGTTCCCTCCCCCGTTCCGTGTCTACAATGATGTTAAAAACGTAAATTATTGTTAAATCCGGTCTACTGGCGTCTATTACTGTATTAAATTAGCGGTACTTCAATAAGTGTTAAATTCATTTGGCGGTATTCCACGCCTAGTGGTGTTTCAGTAAGCGCTATTTCAACAAGTGGCATTCCACTTAGCGGTGTATCCACTTGCTGCTACTTTCTTAAACTCACCAGTGGCTCCTGTCACGGGACGTCTTATATCAAATTTATTAGAGCAACTTCTTGCCTCTTGTCTAATCAGGCAGGCCCTCGACCTCACCTCGGCCAGTAACAACGGTATCAGTAACCAGTTTTGTGTGTGTGTGTGCGTGCGTGTGTGTGTGTGTGGCTCTTTTGAGACTCGTAACAAAACAACGTGCGTGCGTCCTCGTCGGGTGAAAACGAGCTAGCTTATAACAGGACACGGCAAAACGTTATACCGTTTTATCTCCTGTGATAAGACACGTTTGTTTCGTGATCCAGTTACGACAAGCCAACGGGTGCACCAATCAAAATTTCGTGTGCTTTGAGAATTTGCCACTTCATTGATTTGTGTTTATGCGTGCCTTGTAGAATCTATGGGCAGTCGTTTCATTTCCTCCAAAATATTTAGGGCATTTTCTTTACTGTTTGAGAATCTTTTACCAAAAATATTTGAATACGCCATAATTTTATTTGTGGTGTTGCTAAATTTAATCCCTCGGTATATTAACTAACTACTTCTGTTTTAATTTACGGCACTTTATGGCTCTGTAGTCTGTTTTATTGTTTCATTAAGTGCTGTTGGAGTTTATTGCGGCATGTGTTCTTACCTCCCGAACTTCGTCCCGCTGTGCGGTGTGTTTCGTCAATTAGTTTTCCCGCTGAGGCTCCACGTGTTGGGGACGTGTAAAGTCCGGGCACGCTTGTTGTCCGGGTCCAAACTACTGTTGCATCTTTTAGTTCCTAATTTTATCAGCCACTGATGTTTGCCACTACGCGTGTTGGAGATAAGTGCGTGTGTGTTTCCTTGAAGGTGTTTCCAGGCATTTTGATTACATCCTCAGTCAGTCCATTCAGGTGATTACAAGCGGATTATAAACGTTGATTGTGACGAAACGGGTTTTTGTGGTGTCCTTTAGACTTTTCGATCTAACAGGTTTGTGGTGTTCTGAAGGCTAGTCGACGATCTAATAGGTTTGTGGTGTTCTGAAGGCTAGTCAATCTAACAGGTTTGTGGTGTCCTTTAGACTTGTCGATCTAACAGGTTTGTGGTGTTCTGAAGGCTAGTTGATATAACAGGTTTGTGGTGTTCTGAAGGCTAGTCGACGATCTAACAGGTTTGTGGTGTTCTGAAGGCTAGTCGATCTAACAGGTTTGTGGTGTTCTGAAGGCTACTTGATATAACAGGTTTGTGGTGTTCTGAAGGCAAAGGGGATGTGATATGTTTTTTGTTTGTGGTGTTCAGTAGACAAGTGCATTGAAAAGTGTTTGTTTGTAGAGAGCAAATCGAAGCGGTTCTTTATACGACGAGAGCCCTGCTCTGTGATGAGGGGTTAATGCACTATCGATCACAAACATTGCGAAATCGCTTTTTACACGTGGATGTGCATGGGTGTAAGTGTAAATGTCTCTCTCTCTCACCCTTTCTCTCTCTCTCTCTCTCTCTCTCTCTCTCAAACACACACAAACTCTCTCTCTCTCTCTCTCTCTTTCATCTCTTCCTAGAATATCTCCTTATATATCTCTCTTTACATATCGGAATAAATAGCAGGACATCCCCTTCAATCTCATTTCCACAAAGCAGTTTTCCGAATTCAACCATTTCACTTTGTTAAGGATAAGAATCAGGTGCTAGGATGACAAAATAGAGTGTATACCGTTATTTAAGTGAGACAAGATGATAATAGATGAGTCTGAGTTAAATGTTAGTGAGGTGGGGGAGGGGGGAGATTGGGGAATTCTACCTTTAATATGCAGGCCAAGTACATGCAAGTGGAGGGAGGCCATATTTACTTGAAATGTATCTTAACTGACGGAAGTGCGTGATAGCATTGTGTAGAGCTGAGGTAAAACTCGTTTCATTTTTTAAGAGGTAAAGAGTTAACTCCCGTGTTATAGGCTTAGTCAAGCAGGATCTGGAGTGATACCCCTTTTTTGAATTCAAATACAAAATGTAATATATGTATGGATATATAAAATTATAATGCTTCAATCATTTAATATCACATTTTTATTTTTAAAAAATGTGTTTTTTTTTTGGTTTTTTTTTTAAAGGCCCCGGGGGGGGGGGGGGGTAATTTAGTTGGAGAGAATTTCGAGAGAAATTATAATTTTAATAGACTGATGTCGACAAACATTCATCGTTAGATCCGTTTTACTCCTTTTCTCAGAAAATTGGGCGGACAATTTTTGTCGTTTTATTTTAAATATTTGTGCACTTTTTTTTTCTCCAAACTTTCATCCGTCTTGAGGAGCCTTGTATTGGTAACGTAAACATTTAAACTTTTTTAAAAAACACTTAATATCAGTAATAAATTGAAAAGTTTATTTACCCAGCCCACCCCGGCCTTCTCCTACAACAGTGATGGTGAACTTATGGCACGCGTGTCCCAATCGGCACGCAGAGCCCCATCAGCCGGAACGCGACTAACTCCTCGGACTAACATATTGCTTCCTTAATCATACCAGCCCAGCCAAACCCCCAATTTCGGGGTTTCATGGGTGTGTTGGCACTCAGCTATATTAATAAGGGAATTTTGGTTGAATTTCGGGCTCGCGACCCCCCAAAAAGGTTCGCCATCAACAACGCTTGCTTACTACCGAAAGCTATCGTTAAAATTACTTTTTTTACTACCATTGATCAAGAGTCGAACAGAAAGGCCACGCTTACTGTTGTCATCGCCCCGCGGCTATCAGAAGAGATTTAAGGTCTTCCCCTGAAACGATCTTATTCACGGCTAGTACAACTATGCCATCGTTAAAGTCAAATCTAGCGTCTTACACGCGTACTCCCCCATTCAACAAATCATCTCTACTTAACCATCTCACTTCCCTTTCCTTTCTCTATCCTACAACCCACACACCTACTCACACAATCCCCCTACCCCCTTTCTAATGAGCTTTCTACGTTTCGATGGGGAAAATTTTTAAATAATAATAATAACATAATGATAATAATAACAAATTCGTGAGCAAAATTCTTTTTTTTTCTGTGCAAATTGTTACATCCCACAAACTCTTAACTCCTGCGCAGTGTCTGGCAAATAGCTGCGCCGCCGATCAACTTAAAGGAAACACTGCCTTATTTTCTGTTTTCCCTAATCCCCTACATCCCTCCACTACGCCAGGTATCTTACTCCTTTATGCCCCATAATTTTCTACATCACTCTTCTACTCCCAATTCCCTATTCCCCTACTCTCTTATTCCTCTACTCTATTATTCCCCTACTCTCCTATTCCCTTACTCTCTTATTCCCCTACTCTCTTATTCCCTTACTCTCTTATTCCCCTACTCTCTTATTCCCCTACTCTCTTATTCCCCTACTCTCTTATTCCCCTACTCTCTTATTCCCCTACTCTCTTATTCCCCAACTCTCTTATTCCCCTACTCTCTTATTCCCCTACTCTCTTATTCCCCAACTCCTTTATTCCCTTAATTATATACCCCACTCTTCTACCCCAATCCCCTACCCCCTTAACCCTACCCTCCCTCACCTCTTTTTTTTCTTATATATACGCGGGTTACGAAAACTTGCTGGCACACCGTCAAATATTTGACCGTGGACCTGGCCCACTGTCAGACAGCGATGAACGTACGTCAATAAACCATTCAGTGGAAGTGATCCGCATTACGAAATGGCCAGGCAGGTAGTGAACCGCCAAAAACAATGGCTGTGCGCAAGTCACTAAGTTGTTGATATTGGATGTCGCATAAATCTGGACAAAATTTCTATTGTTATTGTCCGAACCAATATTACTGATAGTTGTGCTCACCCTTAAACTATTGTCAATCGCTGGCTCATTGTATTGTGCATTGTTGTACAATGGATTGTTCGGTGCAATCGAACATTCAATGGCTTGTTCGGTGCAATCGAACATTCAATGGCTTGTTCGGTGCAATCGAACATTCAATGGCTTGTTCGGTGCAATCGAACATTCAATGGCTTGTTCGGTGCAATCGAACATTCAATGGCTTGTTCGGTGCAATCGAACATTCAATGACTTGTTCGGTGCAATCGAACATTCAATGGCTTGTTCGGTGCAATCGAACTTAAAATGGATTGTTCGGTGCAAACGAACTTAAAATGGCTTGTTCGGTGCGATCTAACATTCAATGGCGTGTTCGGTGCAATCGAACTTTCAGTGGCTTTTTTTTTTAGTGCAATCTAATAGCTGACATCATGTTTAGAAAATTCCATTGTCTTCCGAATAACTGTTAAAACCGAGAAAGTATTAGAAATTAGAACTATACCTATTGGAGTACCTCCATGCAGACTGTTTCGTCGGTGGAATACCAAAACAGAAGGAATTTGAGCAGAGACTGTCATACAGGATAGCCTGGCCCAACGCCTGAAGGGATCCAACAATAGTAATAAGATATTCTTTATGGTGTAGAACCTACACTTGCTCAGCCACACGCGTGACACTCACCCCGCGTACTGCTGGGGCCGCCTCTGAATCGTGCCCAGGAGTGCAGATTTCTTCAGCAGTGACACAAATACTCATAGTCGCCACACCAGTCGGATCAGTGTCAACCGGTGCATATTTCCATTGTTTACCTCCCTTTCCTACCTGTTGGTGATTTACCTCCCCCTTCCGGCTGGCAAAATTACACGTTCAAATGGTCGACTGTCAATCACGAGCCAGCAGATTCTTGCCGCGCATTCAGCTTGTTTGAGAATTCTTGACAGCAGGGTGTCACAGTGGATCTCAACTTTCGTTGACTTTGGGGGTCCTGTGGACAAAATAGGTGGAAATCGTCGCAGTGTGAGGATGTCAGGATAACACTGTAAATAAGGCAGGGCAATGAATACTGGACATTTCTTGAGTTTTGAAAAAAAAAGGGGGGGGGGGATTATTCGACTCTAAAATCCCGTGATCTTTAGAGGCTCGAGAATCCCTGATGGATGTTACCTTTTCTCTCTCTCTCTCTCTCTCTCTCTCTCTCTCTCTCTCTCTCTCTCTCT
>MUZC01004521.1:386993-401348 GCA_002072015.1 Radix auricularia | reverse complement strand
TGTGACCCAGTGGTGTGACTGTGACCCAGTGGTGTGACTGTGACCCAGTGGTGTGACTGTGACCCAGTGGTGTGACTGTGACCCAGTAGTGTGATTGTGACCCAGTAGTGTGATTGTGGCCCAGTAGTTTGACAGTGATCCAGTGGTGTGACTGTTACCCAGTAGTGTGACTGTTACCCAGTAGTGTGATTGTGACCCAGTAGTGTGACTGTGACCCAGTAGTCTATAGCCACAACCCAGTAATGTGTAGCTATTACCCAATAGTATGTTACCCTGCAGTGTAGCGTCCCAAAGGAGCAACCACGTCAGTAGTGATGTTTGCGCAGTCGTCAAATAATGCTTTTTAAAAAAGGCATGCCTCGGTAGATAAACCAGCAGTAAGCAGTTCATGAGATTAGTGGTTAAATGAAGAGATCTTCAATGGGAAATGGGAATGAGTTTAGTCTATGGATGAATTACTGAGTCACTGAGTCAGCTGGTGATTTTCTCGTCAATCTGAACTGATTGTTTTTGTTTTTCATTTTTTACTCTTTTAAAAAATCGCTGGTTTAACAATAACTTGTGTTTTACTGACGGTTCATTATTAATGACACACTGGGAAGTGAAGATTTCAAATAGAGAAAAGTACTTAAGTATTAATTGTGATGAGTGGTTTTGTGTGTCGTGGATTTTACCATTGATATGATGACAAATAATGAACTTTTATTGGTAACTGTTTCAAACATAGGCAATATTTTTTTTAAAGTGAAAAACTTGTGTTTCTATCAAATTATTATCATAGCATATATATAGGAAATTAGCCTCAATGAAATTGAGGAATTTTTCTGCTGAAATAATGTGTGCGAAATGTTTTCAACTATTACAATACTTTTGTAGTGTTTTTTTTCTTTTCTTAGAAAATTATCAAACTATGTGTAATCTATTGATGCTGATTTATTTACTTACAAAAACAAAGGGAGTGGAATGCAGCTATATTTATAAAACTAATTTGTTTGAACAAAAATGTAAATTTTAAATACATGAGTTTAGTGGAGTGAGAAATTATCGAAATTCTCCTGTGCCAATTTGTGTCACTGACAGTGTGTCGCTATGTTTCTATAAAAATGTTTAATTTGTTCGTCTCTGATTATTCTTTTCCCTGTGTTTCCCTGTGTGTCTTTTACTTGTGTTTTCTGTGTGTCTCTTTCTATGTAATTCCCTGTGTGTCTCTTTCTATGTGTTTCCCTGTGTTTCTCTCACTATGTGTTTCCCTGTGTGTCTCTCACTATGTGTTTCCCTGTGTGTCTCTCGAAATGTGTTTCCCTGTGTGTCTATTACTATGTGTTTCCCTGTGTGTCTCTCACTATGTGTTTCCCTGTGTGTCTCTCACAATGTGTTTCCCTGTGTGTTTCTCACTATGTGTTTCCCTGTGTGTCTCTCACTAAGTGTTTCCCTGTGTGTCTCTCACTATGTGTTTCCCTGTGTGTTTCCCTGTGTGTCTCTCACTATGTGTTTCCCTGTGTGTCTCTCACTATGTGTTTCCCTGTGTGTTTCACTGTGTGTCTCTTATTATTTTTTCCATGTATGTTTCACATGTGTTGTGACTTCGACTCTGAAAAGGTTAGATCACTTTAAAAAACGAATCGCTTACGATTAAACATTTCCGAAAGTGACATGTTGTGTTATTATTCTTATTTTCACTTTGAAGGACAAGGTGCCGTTGACATTTGTGAGTGTGGAAAGATCTTGCACGGACTCCGCATTTAGCAGTGACTCCTTATTTTCAAGTTCCGGTGTATCCATCTCAAAATTTGTATGTAAAAACTCAGCTAACACTTGTTTTCTAAATATGTTTTTGAATTATTTTTTATTATTCAACAGAAAATTTAAGGAACTCACGGGACTAAAAGCAAAACATTAAAAAAATAATAATAATTATAAGGACAAAGTTACGTTTCGAAATTTATACGAAAAAAAAAAAAGAAGAAAAAAATATTGTGCTGAATTTGCTTTCGAACAACAACGACCGACATCATTAACAAACAAAAATATCAACCGGACAACTCTAAGAGATCAAAACAAAAGTTGGCTCCCCCTGGCTGGAGAATCCTGTTGAGGCCTTAACCTTTCGTCGAGCGGGGACCCTACCAGCATTCATTCTGGAGCTAGTGACCTCTGACCCGGGACTCGGGGAGGCTGGCAGCACCCACCTGGTTATGTCCGATGACTTCCTGACACCAGTGGACAGTCCTCCGTCCAATGAGGTGAGTCCATTGTGCTTGACCTCTCGTATTTACTATCCCATCAGGCAATTAATTCATTGTTACAGCTAGCAGTGGGAAATTTTTAAAAAGTGGGGGCGGGAGAGAGTCATTAATGATAACAGTGCCCAGTGAATATTGTCCACCAGCATTAATGTCAAACTCTAGAACTTCGTAGTCAGCATCCATTCCCATGGTGATCTGGCAAATTGTGAACCTCGTTAAAGGGTGTTTATTTCATATATATTTTTTATTCAGAAGCGTAACTCGGTTTTCCGCGCCCATGGTCAGTTTATCTTTGATTCCTGTTATGGGCCCGTGCATGGTCAGTTTATCTTTGATTCCTGTTATGGGCCTGTACATAGTCAGTTTATCTTTGATTCCTGTTATGGGCCTGTACTTGGTGAGTCCATCTTTGCCTCCCATACACGGGTTAACAAATAAATAAAATAACTAACGGTCGTCATGAGACGAAAAAAACAGATGGTTTTAATTTCTGTTACCTGATTCCTTGGCCTTGATTGATTGAAGTTCAACGCCCCCTACCACCCTTCCCCTGCCCCATTTTTTGTTTATCTTAATGACGTATCTAATCAATCTCCCTTCCATGCTCCTCCCTCCCCCCTCGGGCCGGTGTCATTCCCATTGGAAGCCAGTGATTAACCGGCAAACAAAATAGTTCGTTATCTGGGCTCAAAGTTCGCCATAACCTATTTTCGAGTTGACTCCCGACCATACACTTACATACAAACCTGCTTGAGTTCACTCTAACCTAATGGAGAAATCGCCAGGGGCCCGGAGCGTTGCTCCGCACGCAGGTAGTGTCCTTGTGCGGGGACTTGTTGACGTCAGTGCACTAGGGGGACAACTCGTGGCTGCCTGACAGCTCATTTGGTGGCCACACGGAGTTGTCAGGGAGAGGGAAAATGCTGTATACCATGAGTGATCATCCAAACACAAGATACCAGTTTTCTAAAGGTTTGTGTAGAAAATTCCAGCTATCGTCCCCGCTACTAGTGACTTACAACAAATTTGTTGAAGAGAAATTTTGTCGACGGATAAGAAAGAAATGTTATCGATGGAACTTGGTGGGAAGCATATAAGAAAAAATGATAGGAGCTATTTCTGGGTCAAAGTTCAAGCGGCCGAGATTCTAGTTTGTTGACCCAGATAGCCAGGAATGGACATTCATGTTATCATTATTAAGAATGAAACGGCTGAAAATTTTCCGAAGCAGTGCACCACTTCCGTGAAGCCTCCCCGGCGTCCTTGACATTTCATCCGATCGGGTTTCATCGGACATAGCCCCTGCAAAACTGCCGGCAACGTTCAAAAAATTATTGTTTTAAAAATATTCTATACGTTTCTAATTTAATCATCTTTATATGACAAGACCAGATTGTCCCGTCTATTTCGAATTAGTTATTGAATAAGTTGTNAACAACAACAACAACAACAACAACAACCCGAAGCTGTTTCGTTACTAATCTTGATGAGCTCAAATCGGTCATGGGAAACATGTCATTTATCATGCAGTATAAACTCACAACACTGAGCTGAGTGAATCTACTAATAAAAAAAACATGTTTGCGATGGTAAACTGTATTTATAACAGGAGGCGGGCGGGGGAAGGGGATGATCTATTCTTGTCCTTGTGATGAGGACTCGGCGATCCCGGATTTTCTAAAATAAGTTGTTAGTCATACTTGACTGGAGACAGACATGGATCACGGCATCCGGTAAAAATATTACACACAAAGTCGCGTGCGTGTTTGTGTGTGTGTGTGAAAGTGTGGGGTGCGGATCTCCAATAAGGACCTTAAACTTCTCACAAAAAGACAGAAAACGGGGTCTGGAATACAAAACTTGGACGTACACGCACACATAGCTATAACACGCACACATAGCCATAACACGCACACATGGCCATAAAACTCACACATAGCTATAACACGAACACATAGCCATAACACGCACACATGGCCATAAAACTCACACATAGCCATAACATTCACACATAGCCATAACACTCACACATACCCATAATGTGCACACATAGCCATAACACTCACACATAGCCATAATACGCATACATTTCCTTGAAATGACCACAGAACTCCATCATGCACACAGTTGGGTGCAAGAAAAAGTTCAATATATTATATCAAATGCGGACGTATCGTAGACGGTTATAAAATAAACCGTGTAGAATTGATTTAATATCCATGGAGGCCTCGTATGTCGTTTATTTGAGATAAGTGTTACGTTATTTTGGAAAAGTCGAAAAGTCACTGAGGCCATTGCCCTGATGGATCTTTCCAACACCCCCTCTAACTCAGCTTCGGCACCACGGCCCCTGCCATGACCCGACCCAATCCTCCCCCACCCCCTCCTTAGTAACGGGCCTCCATCTCCCCCCTCCCCTATTTTCCCTTACTTTAAGCCGATCCAACTTCAACTTCCCTTTACACCACCGCACCCCCGTCACCCAACTTCCCAATCTCATTCTACTGCTCACACCTCATCAGATAAAGTTTTGCTGACGCTCAGCCAAAATCAATGTGACGTCATCGTGTGGTGAATGATTAGTTTTTGTTGCGTGGTGTTCCCCTCCCCCCTCTCTCCTCCAATCTCCTTTGGTCCGATCAATTTGATAGCGAATCGTGCCATGTATTTTATTGATTTAGACCTCGCCTAAATGATGCAATTCCGAAATTGATGTTTTCACTTCTCCTGATAAGAAATAAAAAAGACTGACATTTTTTAACAAATAAATAAATATTTTGAGGATAAAACGCCACGGGTGAAATCTTCGTGTGAAAAAAAAAGGGGGGGGGGCTGCCAAGCTCGAGGGTGCCATAGTAATAAATTATCTTTATATTTAAGGAAGAAAAGTTGATTAATTTTATACTACGTTTGGACATAAATCAACAAAAAATATTTTAAAATACGGATAAAATATCCACTATATCCATGGACTTGGATACTCTCCCTTATCCCATTAGTGGGAAGATTTTTTTTTCACCTTTCCGGAGCAATGAAGTAGGATGAGAACAACGTCTTGAAACCTAATTCCAATTTTTTCTTCTTAATTTTACGTTGTGTTGTTTGGTGGAAATAACTTTATGGCGCTCCCATTTTAGAAGAATATTTAGAGACTATCGTTTAATCCCAGGTCTCTGGTAAATCCACGACGTAAAAAGCTGTTACGTCAGGTCGATGACTCTCACGGGGACCCACAGACCTACATTATTCTTACCTCAATTTGTGCAGGATCTTTTGGCTTAAAATAACGTGAGTGGAGGGGGGGATATCTGAATTAAAGGGCCCTTTATGTAAATGACCCCGGCCGTTTAAGGTAGGGATCAAAGGGAACAGGAGCAAACCCCCCTCCCCGTCACGCCATGGCCGTTTAGCCCGTCAGAGAAATGTATGCTAAGTTTATGCCTGGACTTGAGTAGAATAAATCTGTTGGTTTTTTAAAATGTAAGGAGACAGAGTAGTTGCAGAGTTTTTTTTTTTTTTTTNTTGGGGGTGGGGGAGGCGAAAGACAACCTTGACCACGTTCTAAATTTGTTAGCACGAGGCGGATCTGAGGTTGAATATTTCGGAGGCTAACCACCCAGAACTCAACCCCGAAACTCACCGTTATGTATACTGTATTGTTTTATAAGAACCGACACTTTTTGTTGTTAGATCCTTTGACATTTTACGAGTGGGCTTTTTTTATTTACATTGATGGTTATTTTTTTTAAATTTATTTTTTGTAGAGGGGGGGAAGGCACTGCCTGTTTGAAATTATTTGACTATGGATGACAGGGTAGCAAATCAAGGAAAAAAATTTTAGTGGTCTATAAGCTGTGATCCATTTTGATATCAGTTTTAAAGATAACCTAGTAATTAAGGTAGCTTTAACGATCTCATGAAGTATCCCATAACCATAGATGGTAGACAGATGGGGTGCTTTTGATCATAGACCCGATATGTAATGGAATTTCATGTGTCTCCTGGGGTAGGACATCCACGAGAAACACATATGACTTTGATGAGCGTGTATGGAAGCAAAAATTTAGAAATCGCTGAATTTATTTGCTGTTAGGATTAAACCCGTATCTTAAGTGTATTAGTGTATAGTGTTATAGAATACCTGCTCCTTATTGGTGTGTACCCTTTGACGTTTGTCCGCTATTGTTTGGAGCAAACCCTTAGCAAGTTTATTCAAATATTTGGCCGTTACCTGAAACCAAATAGCATTTCCTAGAACAATGTGTCTCTCACGTTCTGCCGGTTCCTCGACGAATCCCTCTTTCAAGCTTTGATGTGTCTTTTGTCTTGTGTCCCTTTGTCAAAGACGTGCTTGTATCGCTGCTACACCATGGGGTCCATTGTTTCTTAATCATGCATGTCGACTCACGTCGTTAATATCAATGTGAGCCTGTTATTAAACAAAGCTGAATACTTCTCTATTGTTACTAACGACGTGGCCCCAAGACACGCGTCAATGGGTTGCACACACGTTGACTAAACTGTGATCGATACACGCGAATGATATTCTTTAGGATATCCAACAATAGCTCCAAGCATATTTATATATATTTATTACCTAAAAGTAAGGTGGTCCGTGTTCAAAGTAATAAGTTTAAATACGAGTCTTGTGCAAAGTTCCATCCATTTTTGTGCAATATTTTACAAAATATTCTGCGTGGTAGTTCTAAAATGCTGCGCGACTTAGAGGGAACATTGTTATATGTGTATGTGTGTTTGTATGTGTGCAACCCTCCAGGAGACAACCCACTCGTCCCATGTCCCTTCTGTTCCCGAACCTTCCCTGCCAGGATCGGTCTTGTCAGCCATCTGCGCACACATAGGCAAAACCAGTCTCAGCAACACTCGGATGACTAGAGTGGTCCTCGTCGATTCGACGGACGAACAACATATTTAAACAGATGCACATATAAATTATTTTCCGTAATTCCTTGGCGCCACGTACAATGCATGATTGATAGGGCTGCGGAAATTATCTAGTAATTTCTCGATTCATCGTTTAAAATATTATATATTTAATATCGATTAAAATAAGTTTAATCGATAAAATTTCAATTAAAATTTGAGAAATTTTTTATTTTATATTTTCAATTCATTAAAAAGTAATTAATAGACAATAAAATAGCCCAGATCGCGGGATCTGTTTGGCTAAGGAACATAGTACAACAGTCCATAGCAGTTTTAAAAAAGTTCAAAATATGAATTTTCTATGTTTTAGTAATGGGAAATAATTCAATAAAACAACAACAAAATGTCAAATACCTGTTTTTGTTACTTCCCTTATGACGATTGGTTTTAATCGAAATTAACGATTAATTCATGATATTAATAGTTTATTTTCAAAAAATTAACAATTTATTTTAAATTAATCATTACCAGCCCTACTAATTAAATAATGTTTTCTCCTATGTTAACTTTATCACATTTAAAAAAAAAACAAATATTCACGCCAAAAATTTTGCAATCATCGCATTGAACTTATGTAACGGAACATTACTGGTGCTGTGACGTCATTTATCGTGTTTGAGTGCATGACTCGGATGATCATCTAAAATAAAGATGGGAGCGTTTGGGGGGATGGAGTGGGGAGGGGGGTAAGAGAGCTCGTTCTCGGTTCAGTTCAACTTTCCTTGATAGCGATGCATACTTTCAAAGTTAATGCATTGTTGTACTCAGTTTAAGAGAATGTCTCCGGTTTTATATTTCGTTAGTTCATCGAACAACAACCCTCTTCATAGACGCCTTTGGTCTTTGGTAATGTTCATGTGACCTGTGATTTTTGAAATTTTATTTTTATTTATTTTTTTGTGCATCCCCCGCACATCCCCACTCACATGTAAGCTATTTTATGAAATAAACATATTGTTTTAATATTTCGTTACAAACCTGTGACTCGTGAGGCCACTCTCCCCCCCCCTCCCTAAACAAAACAAAAATCTCCTCTTGTAAGATACGTTTTTAATCATACATCCGAGGTTCGTGGTCTTTGCTCTCATCTCCTCCCCCTTAATCTCTCCCCCTTCATGTCTTCCCCCGTCATGTCTCCCACCCCCATGTCTCCCACCNGCTTCCATGTCCTCCTCAGCTCCCTCCACCCCCACCCCCCAAAGCATGTAGGATGGTCGTAAACAGCAGTAATTAATTACGCCGTTCCGACAAGCATCTCTGCTCCTGTCTCATTTATGTATCAAGTTTTGTGTCATTGACATGTTTTATTTTTGTGTCATATGTCATTCAAATGTTTGTTTAATTTCTGTTTCAATATCATTTAAATTATGTGTAAAATATCATTAATGTGTAAAATATCATTTATGTGTAAAATATCATTTATATGTAAAATATCATTTATGTGTAAAATAACATCTTATCTTATCTTAGATATACAGACGCTCCTTCTATGCAGAAGATAATTGCGTCCACAGACCATGAGAGATGATCTGTTGGCAAGTGATGCAGTGGTCACAGGCCACGGCTATAGGGGTTCCACGCATTACCCCAGCCGCCTAACTATTGTCTAGTTAGGTACCCATTCGGAGCTGGGTGACTCGGGGACCTTTCAGGCCCCGAGAACAAATCCTCATCTTCGTGCGGATTCGAACTCGTGACCATCGGTATGACAGTCGAGAGCGCTACCTCTCGACCACCACATTTATGTGTAAAATATCATTTATGTGTAAAGTATCATTTATGTGCAAAATATCATTTATGTGTCAAAACATCCTTTCTCTGTCAAATATCATTTCTAACTCAAATGTCATGAGTGTGTCAAGTTCCCTTTATGTGTCAATTGTCATGAGTGTGTCAAGTTCCCTTTATGTGTTAATTGTCATGAGTGTGTCAAGTTCTCTTTATGTGTCAATTGTCATGAGTGTGTCAAATTCCCTTTATGTGTCAATTGTCATGAGTGTGTCAAGTTCCCTTTGTGTCAATTGTCATGAGTGTGTTAAGTTCCCT
This sequence comes from Radix auricularia, assembly GCA_002072015.1. Lineage (NCBI taxonomy): Eukaryota > Metazoa > Mollusca > Gastropoda > Lymnaeidae > Radix > Radix auricularia. Next base: position 392,109 of record MUZC01004521.1, on the reverse strand, counting down.
TTATGTGTCAATTGTAATGAGTGTGTCAAGTTCCCTTTATGTGTCAATTGTCATGAGTGTGTCAAGTTCCCTTTGTGTCAATTGTCATGAATGTGTTAAGTTCACCTTATGTGTCAATTGTCATGAGTGTGTCAAGTTCCCTTTATGTGTAAATTGTCATGAGTGTGTCAAGTTGCCTTTATGTGTCAATTTTCATGAGTGTGTCAAGTTCCCTTTATGTGTCAATTGTCATGAGTGTGTCAAGTTTCCTTTATGTGTCTATTGTCATGAGTGTGTCAAGTTCCCTTTATGTGTCAATTGTAATGAGTGTGTCAAGTTCCCTTTATGTGTCAATTGTCATGAGTGTGTCAAGTTCCCTTTGTGTCAATTGTCATGAATGTGTTAAGTTCACCTTATGTGTCAATTGTCATGAGTGTGTCAAGTTCCCTTTGTGTCAATTGTCATGAGTGTGTTAAGTAACCCTTTATGTGTCAATTGTCATGAGTGTGTCAAGTTCCATTTATGTGTCAATTGTCATGAGTGTGTCAAGTTCCCATTATGTGTCAATTGTCATGAGTGTGTCAAGTTCCCTTTATGTGTCAATTGTCATGAGTGCGTCAAGTTCTCATTATGTGTCAGTTGTCATGAGTGTGTCAAGTTCCCTTTATGTGTCAATTGTCATGAGTGTGTCAAGTTCCCTTTATGTGTCAATTGTCATGAGTGTGTGTCAAGTTCCCTTTATGTGTCAATTGTCATGAGTGTGTCAAGTTCCCTTTATGTGTCAATTGTCATGAGTGTGTCAAGTTCCCTTCATGTGTCAATTGTCATGAGTGCGTCAAGTTCCATATATGTGTCAATTGTCATGAGTGTGTCAAGTTCCCTTCATGTGTCAATTGTCATGAGTGTGTCAAGTTCCCTTTATGTGTCAATTGTCATGAGTGTGTCAAGTTTCCTTTATGTGTCAATTGTCATGAGTGTGTCAAGTTCCCTCTATGTGTCAATTGTCATGAGTCATGAGTGTGTCAAGTTCCCTTTATGTGTCAATTGTCATGAGTGTGTCAAGTTCCCTATATGTGTCAATTGTCATGAGTGTGTCTTACCATTTCGTCTAAAAACTCAAATCGTCACGATCTCTTGATATGGAACATGTGATTTCGTTGCTAGCAAGTGATGGGGGAGGGGGGCGTGGGTGGGGTGTGTTTGTTATCACAGAGATAAGACCTTATTTGTGCCTCCCTCACCCCACTCACCCCCCTCATCGTTATGTTGACTGAAAACCGCGTGCGTACCATTATATCTACAGTCTACGTTTATTTGACACAGCCTAAACGTACAACTTTATCGACAGATACGTGTTCAGCTGTGGAGAGAGACGTGTTTGTCCAACTTTATAGACAGACATGTGTATGTTCAACTTTATAGACAGACATGTGTATGTTCACCTTTATAGACAGACATGTGTATGTTCAACTTTATAGACAGACATGTGTATGTTCAACTTTATAGACAGACATGTGTATGTTCAACTTTATAGACAGACATGTGTATGTCCAACTCAGGATTAAGACTGGACGGAGCCCCTGGCTGCAATCAAACGGGGGCCCTATGCAGCCAGGGTCCCTTTAAATAAAATGATTGCGTAACTGAATATTAATCATGAAAAAATAAAACGAACACGAAGAAATAACTGTTTGAAGTGTTCGCCGGTATGTTAAAATTGACTATGATTTTTAAAAAAAAACATATTCAGCCATTGGGAATCGATCCCAATATCGCTTGCATCTCACACCAATACTCTTCCACACGACCAGCAGAACTTATCGAATTTAGGAAATATTAAAAATATATACCATATTTTATTATATGTTCTCTTAGTGAGCCAATCAAATAAAGTGTTTCGATTATTAAGACTATCAGGTCTGAATAGCGATCAGTTTAATAGATAACATTTATTAATTTATTAAATTTATTATAATTTCAAGGGTTCGTGCAAACATTTGTACACGCTTATTATAAAATATAAAAGGTTTGGGGCCCCCAAAACCGTCGGGGGCCCCTGGCTATAACCCGTTCAGCCTCCCCTTAATCCGCCATAAGTCCAACTTTATAGACAGTCATGTGTATATCCACAGTTGCATGTATGGTTTTCTTGTTCAATTTATTTCAGAGCAGGTTGTTCTTTACGAGCGCCGCCCGAGACCCTGGAGAACGTTAGACGGTTTAAATTGATGGGGGAGGGAGGCTATCGGAGCAAAATTTATCCTGTTCACAAAATATTACAAAAATTAAAATGCACTAGAATTGTATCAATATAGTTAAATATTTAAAACGTTTTTTGTTGTTTTTTTTTGTTATCAAAAGTCGTGACATCCTTTTTAACATAAAATATATTTCTCTGTTCGTCACAAGTGACATTATCAGTTTTACGCAAACAAGTAGCCGGGAGAGCGGATAAATTATAAATCAATGAATCCAGTGAAAAAGCAAACTAGCAGATCTAATCTCAGTGCAGTCTAATGATTCTATTAAAGTGCACATTTCCCAATGCTTGTAGGATCGATACCGTTAAATATCGGACATTTCGAAGTGAGGAGAACGTGAAGCTTGTGTTGATATCCACATTTAGCCACGTGAAGCTTGTGTTGATATCCACATTTAGCCACGTGAAGCTTGTGTTGATATCCACATTTTGCCACGTGTCAGAATTCGATGACCCAGAGGCATAGATACGATATTTTTAGCCCGCTTACAAACTATAAGATACCCCCGCCACACACACACACACACACACACACACACACACACACACACACCACACACACCACACAACACACAACACAAACACACATACTTATGTATAAACCTTGTTCACTTATTATTAGAATGTAACGCCGTAAGACTTGGTACTTCCGTTCCTTGTGACTTATGTACTCCCGGTCCCTTTGGTTACACCTCAGTGAGGATCGCCCATTTTGAAGTCTCGCATTTTTAAAATAATTTATGAGTCGTGCGTGAGGATGGCTGGCCTCTCAACGTGAGGATGAGAACCCTTGCTTTAATCCTTATCAAGTAGGTAGGTTTAAATTTAAAAAAATAATAATATAACGAGAAAGTTATAAACCATCATCGGGACAAACAACGTTGTGAAATCCGGACCAAGATACTCCGCGTTTATCAATAATTAAGTTGTGGATTGGCGAAGTGAAGATCGTAGAAATGCGATAACCTCATTTTAGTTGTCATAGTTACCAAAGTTGTCAAATCAGACTTGTTGACAGAATTATTTTATTGCACTGACATTGACCTACAATAAGACACAATCCAATCTCCTGTTTAGTTTTAGTCCAATTTGCTCTCTTAGTAATACATTTTAAAGAACTATGTTTGCGTTTATTTTGAAAACATGAAGATAACCCATTATTTTATTTTGACACATTTCCCTTCCTTACTGTACTGTTAGTTTGAACACACACACACACACACACACACACACACACACACGCGCGCACACACACGCACGCACGCACGCACGCACGCACACGCACACGCACACACACACACACACACACAGTGGCGTCGTGAGAGGGGGGCGGGGGGCGGGCCGCCCCGGGTGACACCATCAGGGGGGTGACACCAAGGCCAAAAAATTTACTGTTCGATTTTATGTTAGAAAAACAAGGAATACACATTTCTTTCAACTAGAAAGAAAGTAAGATATACGATGATATAAAGTAAACACAAAGATTTAAATTTTTAAAAAATCAGTTAACTTGCAATAATAAAAAAATTCCAACACACAAACAACATTAAAACAAATAAGAAAAGAAAGAAACAGTCGCAGCAGAGAGATCTTTAAAAGGGTTGGACTTAAAGCTATTTAGGCTTTAACACACTTTGTTGTTTTTTTAAGAAGGAAATCTTGAATTCAATGTCTTTGAATCAATATTTTGTTATATTTATTAAAGACGTGCAAGCATGGATATGCATGTTTTAATATAAATAGTCCCCCGGTTACGACGGGCCCATCCCAACTTACTCTGTTTCGTGGTTACAAACGAGCCCACATAAAGAATAATATTACGCGTTATTCTTTATTTTTTAATGTTTGTTTTTTTCAACGTTTGTTTTTTCCTGGGGTAACGAATTGTTTTCTCTATTTGAAATAAAAAAGTTATAAAAATATTTATTATTATTTCAACCTACAACTTAAGTTTGCGATTTTTTTCATGGCGAAGTTTTCATTCAAGTCAGTCAAGCTAAATAAGCTTACAAGTTCCTTTTCAATAGTAATTAGAGATAGCATATTCAGTCTTGCTTGTCCAATACGAATTCTAACTCATTTTTGTATTCATTTCAACTTTGAAAAGGATCGCTCTCTGCTGCAGTTTGAAGTCATCATTGAGAGCTAGATCTATATGTGACGCGCGATGCTACATTTGTAAATAATTGAAATTTAGCTCATTCAAAAGCAGCAACATTTATTTTCAGCTCTGTGCACTTGTTTTGAGTTTCGCATTGTGCTACTTCCTTTTCCTTACCCTAAGGCTGGGGCTGGACAATACGTTTTTTAAGAATTCTGAAAATTGGACTAATTGTGAAGGTAAGCAGTCTTCGAAATCACTTTAATATTCTTCATTACCTTGGCTGCTGCCCATCGAATGGCGTCATTGCTGAGCTCAGAATGGATGTCTTTATATTCGCTTAATCGATGTTGTGGGGCTTCAAAAAGTTTGTCAATGATTACCATAAATAACATTTTGTGATATCAAACTGACACTTTCTCTACTTTGATAGTATTATCGATTATTTATACTCTTTTTTTCCCCACAGACTTGTCCTTTCCTTTGTCTTCATATGAATCAAATTAAAAATGCTGTCTTTTAACAAACTCAATGAGAGACTTCAAATACTTGGCTGAAATCAAAGATATTCTCTGCTCTTGAAGGGATAATTTTGTTTTCTGAAATCTCTCTAAAATTGTTTCCCAAATTCAACATAGCGACTTTAAGTTGTTTAAGTTCCTTCCGAAATCTTTCTGCTTCAAGTCAACAGACACGGGGCTGATTTTCGTTTGTTGCTAATTCTTTCAGTGCTGCAATATTTGTGAGAGACGTGTTGTGTTGTTGTATTGACATGG
>MUZC01004521.1:371711-382077 GCA_002072015.1 Radix auricularia | reverse complement strand
GGGGGGGGGGGTGTTCAGAGGCATCAATAAATATAATTAATTATTTCACACTCCTTTGATAAGTGAAGTAATTGGCTCAACTGAAGGAAGTCTCGAATGGTATGGCAGTCATTTTTTGTAATTATTGTATAAGAGAACTAATTACAACAAGCTACTAGCTACCATTAACTTTTAACACTATCGCGTTTACCTTAACTGGTTGATTACGGTTAACTCTATAACAACATAAAATAGTCACCTCTTCAGCTAAGTGAAATAAAATTAGATCTTTGATGAAGATTTTGTCAGTTAATTTAATAGAGATATTTTTACTCTTATTTTTTATTTACCTTATCGTATCTATTAAAGACGCCCCTTCTACATAGATCATTATTGCGTCCTACGCGTATCCATGGTTTTTGTATAGTCGTGCATTTTTATTAGAGATTTAAATTGTTGATAGTATGATGGTTTTCCTTGTTTGATAAGGCAACCCATTTTACGCCCGAATCCCAGATTGGAAGAACGAGAATTTGTGTGTTAGTTCTTGCATACGGAATTCGAAACGTATTCTTGACCCTCTATGTCTGATGGTTGTATTAGATAACCTTTTTGTTGTATTTCCAAGTTAGAAATTATTGCCGTATGTTTTGTTACTACTTTGCTCTTTGTTTTTCTATCCTCTAGTGCAGGGTCTCTAAACTTTTCTGCCGGAGGGCCCCATTAAATGTCAAACAGCACCCTGGGGACCAACTACCCACAGTTTTGTTGTAAACTATATGTAAAAAAAATAGTATCTTTTTTTTAAAGATTAAAAGGTCTCCAGGGGTGGATAAGAAGGCCTCGCGGGCCGCACCTGGCCTGCGGGCCGTAGTTCGGAGAACCCTGCTGGTGTTTCAATTTTAAATGATTTAACTGATGGTTTTACTTTTGTCAATTTTGAATATTCCCGCAATAATGAACATGGCAGCTCTTAAATGTGTTCTAGTTTATCAATTGTGTGTGTGTGGATGGGATATTTGTATAACTTAAGGGCCGTCGATAAATGACGTCTCGCGATTTTGACCGATTTTTACCCNNNNCCCCCCCCCCCCCCCCCGTCATACTTCGTCACAAAAACGAAAATCTTAGACACCACCTCCAATATGACGTCATAAAGCTGTGGACGTAATAGTCGCATTTTCTATTTGAAAATTTGAGCATGTTTTAAATCACTTTACTGCAATTTTACTATGTATTTAGTGTAAGTTTGCACTGTAATATCGTAACACGCGTGAAACCATGTAAAACGTCAGACAATTTATTGTAAGAAATCGAATATTTAAGTGGAACTTTTATTTAAATTATCATGTTTTGACGTGACGTCACAATTATTACCCCCCATCCTCTCGTCACACATCGTCACAAATATGTGGGACCCCCCCCCCCCGGGTCCAAGGTGCGTGACGTCATTTATCAACGGCCCCTTAGTTCACTTAAAGATATATAATATAAGGTATTATCATTTTATTTTTACAGCTTTGGCTATTTTCCCTTTAAATGAAGTGTGGGTTAGGAACCTTGGGTGAATGCTTTATATATTATATTAGGCTATATATGATTTATTTAGTGTGAACTTCTCGCTATATCTATTACCTAGTGACAGCCTGTGACAGGGGGAGGGGGGAGTTAAAAATTGTCAAAAATAGCGTGTTGTAATTATGAACGGCCCCAAAGACGTTTAAACAACACTTAAAAATGCATCCGGATCAGGCCTAAAATACTACACTGTGCTTGTTCTTTTTGAGTCTCCCATAGTGGGGATGTAGGGAACTACGATATTAGAATTGGGTAGCCTCCTGAAGTACAAAAAGATTTTTAGTTGTTTTTTTTTAAAAAGTATTGTTTCCAAAAGATCGCGGTGGTAATGTCTCCTGAACACACTATTGTCTCTTGTCTTGTTAAAAGGTTTAGCCTATAACAATGAAAAAACGAACCTATGCCACGCGTGCCACAGACCACACGCAGAGCCTCATCAGCCGGCACGCAACTAAAATATTACATCCTTAAAATCAATCTACTGAGCTGGCACTTTGCTATATAAAAGTAAGTTTTATCTTATCTTCTTATCTTCTTATATGTTACAGACGTTCCTTCTGTACAGAAGATTATTGCGTTCTACGTATTTCTATGGTTTGTGTTTAGTCCTGTATTCTTACTAGAGTTTTAAATGATGATAAAATGTTGGCTTTCCTCGTTTCTTCAGGCAACCCATTCCACGCCCGAATACCGGACGGAAAGAAAGAAAACTTGTATGTGTTTGTTCTTGCATATGGAATAAGAAATGTGTTTTTATCTTTATGTCTATCTGAGGGTTGTATTAAGTTATCTTTGTGTTGTATTTCTAAATTAGAATTAATTGCCTTATGTATAATTTAGGGCTGCGGAAATTATCGATTAATTTCTCGATTAATCGGTAAAAAATTTATCGATTAAAATTATTTTTATCAATAAAATGGCGATTATTACTAGGGGAAAACACCGATTTATCATTAAATAATCAATTATTAATAATTAAAAATAGTTGTTTCTTTACGTACAAACTTCTCCATTTTAAAAAATTAAAGTGTTAACTTCCAAAAAGCTTTTTTATAAGGAAAATAATAACAACAATTAAACATTGTTTTCACTTAATTAACAATTGAAATTCATTGACATTAATTTGAACTACTTTTATCTAAATAAAAAGAATGTGAATTGCCTGTTTTTGTTATTTCCCTTGAAATTTTTAGTACGCCACACATTATTGTTAGCTTTAATCAAAATTATCGATTAATTATTCGGTAATTTTTCAAAAGTTAACGATTAATTTTAATTTAATCGATAACAGCCCTAGTATAATTACTAATTTACTCTTGGTTCTTCTATCCTCTAGTGTTTCAAGGTTTAATGATTTAACTAATACTAATGGTGTTACTCTTGTCAGTTTTGAATATTCTCCAGTAATGAATGTGGCAGCTCTTTTTTGGATTTGTTCTAACTTATCAATATTTTCTTTGGTGGATGGGTCCCATACAGAAGATGCATATTCTAGTATAGGTCTCACCAGGGTGAGGTAGCATTTTAGTTTTATATCTTTGTTACATTTGTAAAAGTTTCTTTTTATAAAGCCTAAGGTTTTGTTTGATTTTTTAATAACTTCATTGACATGGGGATTCCAAGATAGTTTCTCATTTATTATGACTCCTAAGAATTTTGCATCTTTAGTTTGGGTTTAATAGTTCTTTTCCATGGATGAAGTATTTTGAATTTATTTGTTTCTTTTTCTTTGTTACTCTTAGCAGTTGACATTTTTCTGGGTGGAAGGACATACTCCAGTTAGTTTCCTATTTTATTAATTCATCTAAGTCTTTTTGTAAAATTTTGCTATTCTTGTTTTATTTGAATTTTGGGCACGCGGCCCCAAAAATGTTCGTCATCACTTGCCTATATTATGCCATGAGCCCATGCCTTTTATTATAAAATCATTACACTAGGCCACTAAGCATCAGTGAAGTTAATTCAAATTTTATTTGAATTTTTAAAAATAATGCCAAATAAATATTCTGATTATTGTATTAATCATGCATAGTTTAAAATAAAAATAATAATTAACTTTTTTTATAAAAAAAACTCTTTGCGTGAAAGTGAAAGGCTTGACTGGGACTGTAACACATGTGCCAAAAACTAAACTTGACCCAGTTTCATTTTAACGCATGCGCACAACAACGCAGTCTACACGCGGCTCGCATAGACGAATAGAAGAACAGTGCTGATGCAACGAAGAGACCGATTAAATCATCTCTCCTGTGTTAAAAAAATATTTGAACGGTGTTCCTTTACAAAATCGGAAGTTAGGAATATTTATAAGTTTTATTTTATTTTCTTAACTCTGTAAGTATTTTTTTTAGAAATAATAAGATGCTACTAACTCAATTACATTATTTGATTTGTTCCTCCACGTGTGGAAATTTGCCAACTCCCCCTTTCCAGCTGATATGTCAAGGCCGGTTATGTAATGTATTGATCGTTTTGATTGGCTTCTTTTAAGCAAATGGTGAAATAGAAACCAATTATATTTTATTTGACTTGAAAAAAGTAATTTATCGTTTTTGTATTGCTTACCGGTAGCCATTGATTGATGTAAAAAATTATATCTCAACTGTCTTTATGTACATATGATTAGCTAGTAGGTCATGGATTTATATTAGTCTAGCCGAAATGTTTTCTTCCCTTCACAAAATATTGTCAACACAAACGTAAGTAAGTGAAAATTAATCTAGCATATCACACCTGACACCTGATCTGATATAAATTTTCATTCATTATTTTTTAACAGTAACAGTTATATTGTGATTGTGACAGTACTGACAGTGACGTTATTTCTGATTACTGATACCATTATTTATTACATACTATAGTATAGACATAGACTACTACTATAATTAATAATTGTTACTGTTTCTGTTCTAATTCTAAGTTTACTAAGTTTTGAATCTGTAGTGTAGTCTGTAGTCGCAGCAAGACAGGGTCAGGGGCTTAGCCTGCCTTAGTTAAGCCTTGGCCTAAGGCTTTGGCCTAAGGCTAAGGCTTTGGCCTTGCCTTAGCCTTAGACGCCTTAGTCACTTTCACTTAGTAATTGCAAATGACATGAAAATTCATGAAATGATGATGATAATAATTAATAATAATAATTTTAAATGTTGACCATGCTGCCATGCATAAATTATGACTTATTTATTAAATTAAACATACGGTTTACGACTTAAGGTAGTATACGACAATACTGTATAGGGCATAGGGCCAATCAGAAAGAAAATGAGTTACGTTACACTTAACTAACCAGTAAGTCAGCAAGGTGAGTATGAGTAATGTTTGTTAGTCTGCTGTTTCCATGAGGACAAATTGTCACAAATTAAGTAGGTCAATTTCAATTGTTATTTTATATTTATCAAATTCTGTTAAAAGTAAAAGTGTTAACGTTTATTTTATTATCATCAACACAAATGACAAATGAGTTATATTTAATAGCTTTAGGCTTTCAGTGCCACTTTAATTATTAATTGCTTAGTCTTAGTAAAGACTTAGTTAGTTAAAAAGTATTCAAATTTGGTATTTGAAAATAAAAAAAGCTGTAGTGTATGGTACTGTCTGAGTAGTGATGAATAGAATTGGTCTAAAAAGCCAAATTCTAATTATTTTCTCCCCAACAAAGCCAAAACCCAAGGACCTTTTAAGACTAAAAACTATGGCCTAAACCTTAACTGAATTCTATTTTATTTGAAGTAACATACTTTAGAATACTTTTGCTATTTCTTTACTACTGTGTAATTTTATAATTAGTAAATATATTACTTGGATATTTCAATAGGTTAAGTCTAAGTATTATGTTGGAGTTTCTTGATAACAACAGAATGTTGTCAGAAAAGTTTTTATTGTTTTGTGAAAGAGCTTTGAGAAAATAATTATTCTAGGAATCTGAAATAATAATTGTTTAGCTTTATTCATCCCACCTCACCAGTAATTTTACATAATAATGGTGTTGTTTTTTTAACCTTATAAAAACTTCTTATGAAGTGGTGATGACATCTCAATTCTATACTATTTAATGGTGAACTCGCATTACTTTTAAAGTTTTTACATTAGTATACATTTTATACATTAGTATTAAAAAATATCTGTCAATTTATTTAGACAAAAATGAAAGGTATTTCAATCAATGTTACCAATGCTGTGTCAAGTTTGAAGAATTTTATTACATTCAAATTGTCTCTTGTAATATTTAATTATATTGACATGTTAAATTTAGAATAACTGTCTGAAAGTCTACGATTCCATTGGTCGTATATGATGCATAATATATATATTATATATTCAGGCTGGTACAAATTTAAACGCTTAATTATATTTTTATAATGCATATTCATATAAATAGATCCCGTTTGGTTGCGATTCAGTGTTTCGTGAAATTGGTTAAGTCGTGGGAATTCCAAAGCTCCAAAATTTTGTGACATTATACCAAAAATTCGTTCTGCTATGCAAGACATAAGGAGGATAATCATTTTTATTTTTGAAAACAAGTCTAAATAAATTATAATAATACGAGTGAAAAGTAGGTAATTAACAAAAAAATATAAATTATTATTGAATTGGAAAGAAAAAAAACTTTAATCAGATTTTAATCGATTAATTAATCCTTAATTTCCGTAGCCCTGAGATATATATATATATATATAATATTATTATTAAATATTATTAAAATTAAATTTATTTAAATTATTTAAATATTATTATTTAAACTATTTCTGAAAAGTTCACTTATTAATAGTTGAGTCTCATGTGTTGTGAGATGGACATTAAACCAGATACTGTTGTCTCAATGGGCTGATAAGTTGATAATGTTTTATCTCAGATGAGACGTTTTCTGAACCTTGACCCTTCCTCACTCAGTTGACTGGATCACTGTGGGAATCCATGTGACTAGGCCAAACTCCTCTATGGGGTGCTAAACAGTTCAAGGTCGCCTCCTCCGTCCACAAACCAACCACTCTTGAGGTGCATTTGGGACACTGCCTTAGGTCGTTATAAATGTTTGTGGTTATGGGAGCGCCATATCCTGTACTCGTGGTTAATAAATGGCCTGCTTTACAGGACGCGGAATATCCGAGTCATTGTAGTATTTCCAGCTCTCACTATATTTTGCTAACTATCCCGCCATTCACTTCTCATTAGCCCACATTTGTTTGAATTGTGGAAAATAAGAGGTAATACCGGATTTTAGAAGTTATTTATTTATATGAACCGTATTCCATGAGGAAATACTTATTAAGAGGCCGGATCTAACTTTTGCAAAGCGCCTTTACTTGTCTGTGTTATAAAGTATGAATGCTTTCATTCTGTGTTGCCCGCTAATCTGACAGGGTGTGTCACCGTGTTGTCCTTAACGTATTTCACTGCTGACTTCCCTTGCCTTCACTTCTGTCCAACACTGGGACTTAGTATGCTATTTTATGGTCCATATGGCGCGCCGGTGTTGAGTATCAGTTTTTTAGTAACACTATCTTTAATTGCATTTATTAAATGGCGTAAATCCAATTAAAGCCGAACATCATACACCGTCAGATGTTGATGCTTGACTTGCTTCCTCTGTCAATTTAATGTATAAGGGAAAAGGGGGGTGGTGGTATGTTAAAAGGGATGACTCCAAGTATATGCGTAGTTATTGACTCACTCTTTGTCTTAGAGGCCAGATATGTTTCTTGATCTTATCTCGCTATATACATATACCCATACATTAATTATAATACCGTAAACGAAGTTTGATTAAATTGCAAATATTGAAACATGGTTGAATCGAAAATTTACTCACTCCCAAGTCCCACCCCTTCTTCTATTTCTAATTCCTCCCCCCCCCTCCATATATATATAAATGTGTTTCTGTACGATGTGGTACTTTACTACCTGCCCCTCTTTTTTCTCTCGGTTTGAGAATCTAGCTATCGGCTAAAAATGGCTGCTTTAATTAATGACTTTTCACACACCCCCCATCCCCCAAACACACCCTCTTAAGCCTAGCAACAGGAGGTTCCACTATTTGTCAGTCTGGTAGAATTTGCAGCTGTTTTGTCTCATAAAATTAGGGTGTGTGTTTATGTTGAGGGAAGGGGGGTGGCGCCCATCAGAAAGTCTGAAATCGAATAGAATCTAGGTCTCTCTGGGAGTGAGTGAGTGGGGAGAGGTCTGCTGCAGTTGGCTGGGACACGGCGAGTGCTTACGATCACCGGACACCGGTCTTTTTTTCCCCCTGAGACCAGAAATTGCGTGGTGTCGAATGTGAGCTGATTTTGTTGTACCCATTCAGTGCTGTTGAGCTTAATTTCAGGTTTGGATTTGTTTTTACAATATTGTTTTACAAGTCTATTAGGATCGTGTCTATGGTTGGTAAGTAGATCCCCTACCCTAATTGGTGAAATATTAAGTAGGATTCTCGACCCCCATGCCCATTCTTTTTCCCAGCGCTGACTGTTGAAACTATTGCCACATTTTGGGTTGATATGTTCGATTTTATGGTTGAAAAGCTCTTTCAGCTTTACATGTTAGCACATCATCAGTCGCGTAGACCATTGTATTCCTCAGGGCACACCCGCACAAATACCCATGTTTTCAACATATTTCTTTTGGCTCAATGTTGAAAAAAGTATTGTTTGATTTTGGCCGATTTGGACCCTTCAATGTAAATCTTCCACTGAACACGTATAAGTATTCCTATTCAAACATAACATTAAAATACTCCACTAAGATACGAGAGTTTGACTATAAGTTGTTTAATTCCTATTAAAGACAACAGTTTTATTTTCATGAAGACAAAAATTATAAACGTCTGACCACTTGAGATGTTAATATATCAGATAATATACCAATCTCTGTTTTATCAAATATCGCCTCAACTAGGGGGATTTATTGACTCCGTGAAATGATCCTGCATCGTAAATCGTCCCGGCCTTTGTTGTTATGTATTTTTGCGTATGTTTGCCTTCATTATAGTCTCTTCCAGCGTGTTTTTTTTTATTCTTGACAAATATGCCTCCTTGAAACAAACCCGATCTGTTCTCATGTAAATCCCTCGCCCTCACACCTATGTGCTAAGCTTCTGGTTATACATAATCTAATAGTGAACGTATATGCATCGGACGTTAGAACGTTCACACTTTGACCCTGAGGTTTCTTCACTGCTGTCTCCAAAACTTGTGGTCAGATACAAAATTATCAATATCATCCAACATGCTGCTGGCTTTTCTTTCTCCTTCTTTACCCTCCTTAGTGTTTTCACTCTCCTTCTTCAGTCACAACTAGCTGTGGGAATAATATGATTTTGTGTGGACATCTGAGCGAAGGAGTCGTTGATGCGATTAGTTTTCCTCTCCACGGGCAATAAATCACAGTCAACTGGGCCAGCACTTTGCTGTCATCAGATTTCTCAAGCTTGTCTGTGACTTTCTAGCCCGTCACAGACATGACATAAATATAAAAGAAAGGGGAGGGGACTAATTCGGAGGTGTGGCCTGCAGGTTTTGATGAATTTGGTGGGCGTTAAATTTTAATACCCCCCCCCCCCACACACTTTTTTTTAAACATGCTTTTTTTCTTATTATAATAACGAAAGGGTAGAGGTAAATGAACACGTAAGGGTGTTTGTATTGGAAGGGAGGCGTTGGGTGGGGGTCTGCGGGGTTTATCAATGACATCGTTTTTTATGGGGGTAGGGGTTTGGTTGGGGGATAGGAGCCACACTGTACGTTGTCGTAAAGATGGTGGCGTTGGTAATGGGACACTTTCGGTCGTATTTCATTGCCTGCTTATTTTTTTGGGCTGTTGGGAAAGGGATGCGAGAGGTGGTGGACACATTTTTTTTCTTTTGTCGGGGTGGGGGAATAGGGGCTACAACTATAACTTGGAATATAAACTGACTGGCGTTGACTGCCAACATTTAAATCAGTGCTTAAGGTTCTTGTGCGACGGTTGTAGGTTTCCCTGCACCGTAAGTTTTACACCGATGAGTTGAACAGAGACATTATTGCTTTAAACTTCAGTCTAGTCTTTCGAAACCCAAACAGTAACAAGTGATCTGTTGCTTGAAAGGAATATTGTATAATTTTAGCCTATTTACATTTTAATTTTGAGGGACTTATAGCGAGCCATCTAAATTAGTTTTCTTTCATATGACATGCTGTCTCGAAGTGGTTTTAATGTAAGCTAAATAAGAGTGACGCTTAAATAAAAGTTACCAAGAGTCATTGGACTGTTAGTGCAAGCGCACCACAACTGAGTGCTTCATCGGTGCTGTGCAAACTTGAAGCTGAGACGCCTTCAGAATTTGTCAACACCCGACCACTTGTCGGCTTCACACTTGACAATACCCACTACACCTGTCAGCGTGCTAGCAAACCATATTGTGTTTGAGGATTCGCACCTCCGTTACGGAAACTCGTATCATTATTCAGGATATTTTCTCCACCTTATCGTAGTGATTGTTCTCCTTTTTTGGGGAGAGCAATTCAACATTTGAACCTACAAAAATTGATTTCTTTAACATGGTAAGAAATTTACTTTCCATTTTGGTAGATTAGATTGATTTTGTAATTTCCCGGATACAGTTTTCCTTACCCTTGCTGCTCGACGGCATTAAATTACCATATTGATTATTTTTAAGTAACTGTCATAAATTGTTTTCCATCATTGTCACGTGTCTCATCTACATTTGGTTGAGTATACATGTGGTTTTATGTCCGCCTCTACGGCTATTCTTTTAATTTTGACATGTATGCATTTGTGTGTGCCATTTTCTTTTCAATATATATATATATATATA
>MUZC01004521.1:326296-371623 GCA_002072015.1 Radix auricularia | reverse complement strand
CCCCCCCCCCCCCCGTGTCATTCCTTTGATGAAGGACTAGAACGAACCGTGCGTCTGCCGGAGCCCAACTAGAACCGTGTATCAACGATTAGCTCATCATTTTCTAGTGGTCCAGGTACGGGGCGCCGCGAGAGGAGCGTGACCACGGTGATACGGGGTCCCAACCAATGGGACTAATTAGGCGAGCCGTGTGATGTCAATGACTAGGACAAGACTTCAATAACTTAAATGAATTAGACGCTTGGCTTTCATCCCAAATGCGAACACCCCCGGGGCTTTAATGAGTCGCACTGTTGAATACTAATTGTTGATCGTCTGCGGCAGTATTACTGTGACGTTAGAAAACAAGAAGGGTAAAGGAGCGGATGGGGGGTAACTTTTTTTTTTTAATCTATTTTTAAAAAATGATAAAGGAATGATACGGATAAAATTTATATTTGCGTTTTGACTTTGCAGTTACTGAATCCATACTTCAGATGCATTTACTTAAAGATTCTTCCTCAGTTTTAACTCATATCTATGTGCTATAGTATTCACTTGTTTGGTGATAACATCCAACAATTTTTTTATGATAAACCTTTTCACCTCACTCGCAACAGTAAGTCTGTCGTATCCGGTGATTGTGTTACGAGCCGACTGTATTGAGCTGAACTTACCACCACTCATCCGCTCCCCCCCCCTTTTTTTTTTTTAAAAGCTTGTCATGGTCTTTACTTTTCCCCAGGTAACCATGCAAAGTCAAGCATACGCTATCAAGCAATATTTATATTTGTGTTTAAAAAGGACCAAGGATTCGATGCCATATCGTTCTCCCCACCCCCATCCCCCACAGACTTCTTTCTTCTTTTCCGACCCTAAATATTAATTTTGAACTTGAAAATAACTATAAGTATTCTAGAGATTAACACTTTATCCGTCAGTGTCAGTTGTGTAAACAGGTGAAATCCTTACCGCCATGTACTTCTGTAATGATTAGAATAATTGTTACAGGGCACACTTGAGGTTCAGAAAGATATGGTCTTTCTGTTTTAGTGAAGACCGCATTAATTGGTGGCATGTAAACCTCATTTTGAAGTTAAAAGGTTGTTTTTTCTAATGTAGCAATGTAATTGGAAGGGGCCAATCTCTTTGATACATCTTGTGAGGCGTAAACCCGTCTACAAATATAGGATTATGGGTTTTACTAGATCTGATGTGTTCATCGATCCTGGCCCCTGGTCACACTCAGGACTGACATAAGTAATGACTAAATGATACCGGCACGCATGACCCCCTTCAATGGCCAGCCCGGCATACCAAATAGCGTTAGGTGAATGGGCCTAACCATGTTGACGTTGGCCGTCCAATAAGCTCCCCCCTCCACATAATAGATCCCTTCACGGGTAATTTGGGCCATTCATCATGCACTGGTCCCAACCAAAGCCCCCCACTATTGTGCTGTGGTCAGTGGTTTCTTGGGAGTCTAATCAGCCGACTATAGTTGCATAAGTTTGGCGCAATTATATACCAGACACATAACGATTTCCCAATATAAGAACTTTATGGTCTCTCGCAGCTCACCCTGATCAATTCCTTGACCACATTCAGTCTTCAACTGACCACCAGGACTTCGTAATGGATTATGTGCGTGATTTTCATATAGATTTATATTAAATAAGTTTTCCCTGAAAATGGCATTACGTTATTTTAAACTATATTACATATTATTTTCGCATTGGTGGAATTGACTTAAACTATACAATTTTTTTTAAAAATATGTATAACATAGTATGTTTTTAATTTCGGCTTTGTGTTTACAGTGTATCGAATAAAACGTGTGTATTGTTGTTTTTTTAATTGAAGTAGTGAGCTTGGGGGTTTGAATCCTTTAGTCTAATCCTATCAACTATCAATAGTGAATTATTTTATTTGTTTACGTTATTTAAAAAATAAACAAACTATTTAATATAACCAAAGATGCCGCTAGTTTTTAACATCAAGACATTTATTTTATGTTCCACAGGAAACCGACGACAGTAACTTAGCCTACAGATTAGGAACATTGTGGGCTGGCATGGATCTAGACACAGTCATTAAATGTGAGCCCAATAGCCCCCTGGGACTCGGCCGATGCTCCCAGCCCAACCTGGACGACAGCTTTCCCCGCGACGTGTTCGCCTACGACCCTTCACAGGATGACTACGGCTCTGATCGGTCCTACCAGGGCGACAGTGCCGACAGCGGGAATATATCCCCGTGCAGTTTAGACAATATCAAAATAGACTTCAGCTCCAATTCGTTTAACTCCGAGACCGGAGAAGGGACCGATGGAGCAAAGAGACTTTGTCTAGTGTGTGGGGACGTGGCATCGGGATATCACTACGGGGTCTCATCATGTGAGGCATGCAAGGCGTTTTTCAAAAGGACCATCCAAGGTGAGATTGAGCTGAGCCATCGGTTCATATATTCTTCCTGTCTAATGTTGTGTGAAACCATTTTACTAACCTCCTTTGAAATGTGATTTTTAAATTTTTTAATCTATGGTTATATGATTATATCTAAATATAATGTAAAGGCATTGTTTTGAAAATCATATGTTTACTGTATTGAAGTGTGCACACGCTATAGCTCCTATTGTTAATATTAGCACTTAAGGGAATCGTGGACAACATATACTCAACATTTGAAGCTCAATCCGTTAATGTACCTTCTCTGAAAACACTTAGCACCAAACACCTCCACCAATAATGGGCCTTCAAGGGTGTTATTGTTTATTGACAATTTAGTGGGCACTCAATGCAAAGGTGAAAATCAGAAATGTGAATGGCATTGATTTTTTTTACCCTGAGACATTTGATGTTTATGACGTACATGGTGTAACTGAGGTGGTTGATGTGATATAGATGCTTTATCTGTACCTGTAATGAGGGGGAGAGAGAGAGTTGTACGTCTAAGAAATGATGAAATATGATAGTTGTATTTTGTAAGGATATAGTAAATATCTACTACAGTACACGAACTTTGGACTTCAAATCTGTCGTAACTTGTATAAGAGGTGAAGAAATGGGATGTGTAATCTGGATCATGTCCAGTGAAAACATCTCCGTATCAGTTTAATATAGAGTCCCAGTCTAAGCAAGACTGAACAACTCAAGTAGATATTTGTGTTTGTGTGTGTCTTTATCTTATAGAAAGGCTTGCTAGGCTAACTTTAGTTTGTGATGTAATCAAATTTAAAATGCAAAACTGTGAAGTAGCTTTTGACAGGAATACGTTGCATTGAACTCTTTGTTCACCAAAAAGAAAATATGTTTCCCCTCCACACAGGTCCCTCTCCCGCACACAACAACAATGAAATTAGTTTGATGTGCCTTTTAAACCTTTTCCCCCACCTCACTCTACTACCAGATAAGTTATATATTCACACCTCGAGTTCAGTTTGTTTAAAATTTCAACAGCAAAAAAAAAAAAAAAAGAGCATTTACCTTTGCTTACATTTCACATAGACGACGTCACACCTACTAGTTATCATCTATTACCTTTTCTAGATCAACACTGACGACTGTGTTTTACGTCATCAACCAGAATTCCTAACCTCTCGGACGTAAACAAAACGTGAAAAAAAAAAGATGTTAAGGTGGGAGGGGGATAAAAGTTATAAAACGAACAAGAATGGGGGAAAAGAGGAGAGAGAAAAAATTGGCTTCGTTGATGTATTACTTAAGATTGCAGTATAGGAAATAAACGCGAGTTTCACACGGCATTTTGTACGTCATAGAGAGACTCTACCTTGAGGAAGATTTTTTTATGGCAAGGTAGAATGAAGTATTGCACGGCCAGTGTTTACCTCACGGGGGTAGGCGTACACAGGTAATGTGACGACTAGGCATGTTTCACTCAAGATACCAGAAGCAATTTGTTTGTATGCCAATGTGCACAGGACTCTACAGCCCATGCTATAATAGTACATCATAAAGTGGAGGACACGGTATTGTCATTACACTACATGCATATGTAAATGTCTCTAACTTTGCGTTTCATACAACAGGACACAGTCACATCTGTCTTGTGGGGAAAAGGGTTGGAGGAGGCTGACTAGTTTTGAAAAACTTTCACCAATGTGTATGCAACACTGTGCCTACATTGTAATTATGAGGTATTAGGTCCAACTCTTTTTACTGGCCTTGGGGTTATATCGTACAAGCCATTTCTTTAGTTTTAATCCATCACGAGCTGGGATTTTATTCTCTGAGATCGAGTCTCTCTTATCTTCGGAACTTTTGTTCTAAAGGGTGAGCGGTGATTACCATGTGCACCAATATAGATGCCCTTTACCTTCCGATAGAATAAGATGAGGGGGGTGCATGGATTCTTTAGCTCCCTCTTTCCGCCCTATTTTTTTCGTTTTGTTTGGGGGTGTCAAGTTGATGCGGTTCGTGTTAGTGAGTGGAAGTCCTGGCGTGGTCTCGGTTTCATTCGCTTGGCACCGCCTCAAAAACTTCCTTTACGTTGAAACGTTTTGTTGCATGCCTAACTTACAAGCAAGGCGTTTACTTACGGTGAGAATTACTTTCAAAAGAAACTTTTTTATTTTTAAATGTTAAAAATAAAATGACACTTTGACCCAATTTTGTAGATCTCAATCACATTTATAACGTCCGAATTACCAAAGACGGCTACAATAGACTACGTTACGACTTAGGCGATTTTTATTGTCTAGAGTTTAGAGCGGCGATTTTTATTGTCTAGAGTTTAGAGCAAATCCACTAATACATCTATCGACATTATATTAAGGGCGCCAAGAATACGTGTTTGGTTAGCGTTCGACTAGGTATAGATTCGTAATCTCATAATACATCCAAAGATTTCCGCTATGTCATGTACTTGGCCATTTCGATCGCTTACAGATAATGCTCATTCCAATCAATAATTCGGTTGTGAAAAGAAGACTTGTGTAACGCAAAACCGAGAGAAAGGTGGGGTATGGGTAAAAAGAATTGTCCATATAATATGAATCGAAGCCAGTTGTGTGGGATGTCATGAACTATTGACCTATATTACAAGTACACATTTTGATTTTTGTTTTCTTGTTGTGTTTAGAAAATGTGTTGTCTGACATTCTTCCCACTGTCTGCTGATAAATGGGTTTTTGAGTCATAAAGTGATATATAGGAAATGGTTTAAGTGATGAGTAATATGTATTGGGGAAATTAAGTTCAAAATAAAAATACTCTCTCGCCACTTCCACTCTTGATACACAGGCTTTGTCGTTAACAATGACTATGAGGGTGAATTTTTTTCAAATAGAATTCCCAAATTGGAGTCCACATGATGAAAGTGTGGTATCCTGCTGTTTTTCGTGTGATGGTTGCAACGGAGGTGTTTTTATGCGCGCGTTTTTTTACAACGTGTACATTTGCATAGACGAGTAATATGAAACCCGAACGGGGGTGGGGGTTGTTGGCCTGTTCGCAGCTGTCAACACTTTCACATTGCTACTACCGACCCATCCCACTCAAACCCTCTCGGCCATTGATCAATTATTTTCTTATCTGTGCTGTATTAAACATGAACGATGACTTTCATATCGCTGCAATCTGTGTAGCCATAACAGAGGGTTTGAGCACTTGGAACTGGCGAGCCTCATTTATGGAAGTATCTGAGTAACGGAAAGTTCAATAACGTGAGATGGGCTCAGACCGTGACGCAGTGAATGCCAGATCTAACGCCAATCGATTTTCTTAGCAATGACTACCCTCAGTAACCCATTTCCGTGGGTTTTGAGACGGGATTTTTCACAATTCCTTCCAGCACATTTGGTCAATGTTGTTAGAAATCCAGAATGTAGTTGACTTTGCCCCTAGTCACCCGATATTCGTTCGTCTTGTATTTAACTTGTAATGAGATGCGGGCCTGTCCAAGCTTTATACTTCTACTTAAGCTTTATACGTTACTTTTTAGAATCTTGGAATCTTCTGTTAAAACTTTGGAAGTCAAATATTTTTTAAACTGCCGATTTCATAGAGTTTTTATGAGGTAATATTTGTTCATGGATGCATAAGAAGAAAAAAAACAGCATACACAAATTCAGTGCCATTCTGTGTAATGTTGTTATGAATATTGATAAGTTAGAACAAATCCAAAAAAGAGCTGCCACATTCATTACTGGAGAATATTCAAAACTGACAAAAGTATCACCATTAGTTAAATCATTAAACCTTGAAACACTAGAGGATAGAAGAACCAAGAGTAAATTAGTAATTATACATAAGGCAATTAATTTTAATTTAGAAATACAACACAAAGATACCTTAATACAACCCTCAGATAGACATAAAGATAAAAACACCTTTCTTATTCCATATGCAAGAAACAAACACATACAAGTTTTCTTTCTTTCCGTCCGGTATTCGCGCGTGGAATGGGTTGCCTGAAGAAACCAGGAAGCCAACACTTTATCATCATTTAAAACTCTAGTAAGAATACATGACTAAACACAATTCATAGAAATACGAAGGACGCAATAATCTTCTGTACAGAAGAAGCGTCTGTAACATATAAGATAAGATAAGGGTTGATGTAAAGAAAAAAAATGTTTATCTCGTGTATGAAGGAAAAGCCCCAGTCATTTTGTCCCCACATTTACGAGTACGAGGACCCACCGTCTGGCTGCTCCGATAATTGCGCCTTCAATCGTTGACAAGCTCTGGTGGTAAATTAGCCGACATTGTGCAAGTGAATAATTAGCCTTGGCACTAACTCAGCGCGGCTTCTTGCATCACCCTGTACCATTCACTGCCTATCAGCTGGACTGTTACGTAAATATCAGCCATCGTCATGAAATCCATGTGTACACACTTGGCAGTGGGGATCGGAAATATCAACTCGAATCGATACTGCAAACATTGCTAGACGGGATCAGCCGATGAGAAGCGGAAACATCGTCATGTAAACGATAGAACTATTCGCTAAAGACGTGTCTGTTCTCTTGATTCACTCCATTGATATATGGGGCTAATGGATCACATGCACTTTATTTCTAACGATGGTCTATGTCTTTCTAGATAAGGTAGTCTGTCTGGTCATTAGTTTTGTATTCGATCTGCGTTTTTTTTAATTTTTTTTTTTTATTTTTTTTATATTTAAATTCATCAGCCGTTCAGATTGTTAAAAACGCCTGTATGCCGATAAGCGGCCTAATTTCACAATGCCTTTCACATCCCTGTAAAGGTGTTTATTATCATTAGTATTACAGTCGTGTTATCTATAACGTGTGTGCACTTGAGCTGCCCCAAGCACTCGCGATGAGCCTACTGCAGTTTTCCCGAGAGCCCTTCATGTCCAGCGACAAGGGTGAGGCTATCTCTGCTCAAGCTGGGTCTGCCATTGCCGGGGTTCAGTCGTGTTCACTCCAAATGCAGTTATCTCACTTGGCCTTAATCTTTTTACATTTAGGCAAAGCTTTTCCATCTGACAGGTTTTTTTTTAAAAAATGAAGAATAGCCCCTAATGGGTGCTTTATAAAAAAAAATATAAATACCAGTAACAATCCCTCTTGTCATTATCTTATCCACCTGACACATGGGCCAAATTATAACAAACACAACGTTAAATGTAACTGTAGATGTCTTTGTTTACTGGACATTGGTTGGATTGTGAAGCGTCTGAGGATAGTTGGTGTTTTTTTTTCCTTTTCTGAGACCAAACACCTCCAACAACAAATATCAGGGGCGTGGGGGTAACAAACGGGATTGGACACAATTCTGTTGTCATGACGCCTCTAAATTATTTGGACACTGAAAAGGGTTGACCCTTTTTTTATTATTGAGTGATATTTATATTAAACTTCAATGTAGTGAATTTTACAGCCTTTTAAAGACCCCTAAACCCACCCACCATCCCTCTTATTGTAACCCAACAAAAGGCCCTAAGTCTACTTCATGAAACTTTTTTTTACCCTCTCATATCCATTGTGTATCAGAACATATCCACGGCTCAGCGGGCCATACAACTGTCTGCACCTCTTTGGGATCTTGAATGACAATTGACGTAGCTTAGTCCATAGAATAATTGAACCAAAATCAATGGCACGTTCTAGACGTGATTCCAGTCGAGCAGGAGGATATGTGACCCCGTTTCCCGGGCTCCGAGTCTATTTCGGTGTATTTGCCCTGTGCTATGTTGGGGCTTCTGTCGTGTTGATGCACGCGCCCGTGTGTGTGTACAGCCGGCTCACTCCGCACACACCCACGTGAGCGCCTGCAGAATTGATCTCGTCTGTTCGATGGGGTGTGTGGGTTAGTCGTGAGGGGATAGTGTCTGATAGTCTGCTTTCAATTCACTTTGATGATGAGCGGTTTTTAAAAAAAAGTGTGTGGGGGAGGGGACGTTGGTGGTTAGGAGGGTGCAACAACCGGAGTGGAAAACAGATGTCGCCTCTGCCAACTGTTCGCACCAAGGCGATCATCGGTTTAGTGAGCAACAGACGCAGTTCACACACTGGGAAATGTAGGCCCGTTTAATGAGCTGTTAATGCTTCTGTAATGAAAGTTTGATGTACAAAAACGATTTAGTTGATATAGGTTTTACCACCATTTATATGTACCCTGAACAGAACTACTAATTGGAATTTTTCAGGGGATAGCTTTAGTGAGCACCTCATTAGTATCTTTAAATGAGTTGTAAGGAGCTTGTATACCTTCCACGGCTGCATTTTGAGTTTTGATGAATATATTTAGATTTATGTTTTTGTCCTACTATGGTTTACAGGCCCGGGTTTAAATATCTTGAGGTAAGCGGTCTTCGCGTTAGGACTACGACATCTTATATTAGTGTATTTGGTATTACTTATTATAAGTAAGAAATGGGGTCAAATAGCAGAGCAGGTTAGCCCAGACCTTGGCGTTTTCGAATAATCTTCACTTAACAATATTCATCAAGTGACCATGGCCATGGTGTCATTTGCCATGACGGTCCATTGGTCGTGACGGTCCATTGGTGTCAGCAACCTTTTGTTGTTACTTTGGCAAGTAGGATTTCCGACTTTAACATGGACAATGCTGTACTTTTTGGTTATATAATATGTTGTTGGTCTTCTGAGTGCTATAGGAAATTGCCTTGCGAACCACGTCGAAGTCTGCCTGCTTAACAAAACTAATTATTAAAAAGTTACGACTTGAAGATGGCATAGATATAGAATCGAGTTTGCGAGGTCATGGATATAATTTAGAGTGTCTTGCTGGTAACAAAGAAGTCAGGAACTCCTGGCCAGGTGGAGCTTTGTGTAAACAAGGGCCCCATGAGCTTACAGAACGCAGCTCTAAACTTTCCCACGCGATGGGTGATATTTTGGAGGAACTCCCCCCTTCACCTGTCTCCGCTGCACCTTTTACAGAGAACTATAAATTAGTGCTGCGGAAAATTTCTCAATTAATCGTTAAAATTTTTTACAATTAATCGACCCGTCACTTAAAAATTATTAGAAGTAAAAAAGTAAATATACTATAAACACATTATGAAACTATTCTGAGGTCAGCCTCAGCTCATTAAGTTAAGCGACCATTTGGGTTATTTCAGCGTATCCCATGGTGCTGTAAACATACCTAATACCTAATGGTTATTCATTTTTTCACTTTCATTCTTGCTTTTCCAACTGGCTTTCTACGCCACTTGAGCCTCGTGGCATAGAACTGTATAACGCGTTTTTTTCTCTTGTCTTTGCCTATACTAAGTTCTCTTTATATCAATTTTGTAAGCTTTGAGTATATAAACGTAAATATTTTTTAAAGTGTAATTTTCAAAAAATTATAATTATAATTAAAGTTTATCTTTATTTAGCGTCCTTTCTAAGAAATGCCAAATTATACCAACCGTTTGACCAGGTTTAAACTTATTTTATAGCCCTTTGGCTGTTATATACTATAAGAAAAGTAGAATCCAGTTTACACAAACAAAATGTCTTAGCAGATGAAGTCATTCTTCGGTCGCTTTTTCAAAGAAAACACAGAGAGGAGAGTAGGGAGCGGGCGGAACCAACAACAACAAAAAAAAAGGACTTCATTCTAAAAAGATTCCGGCTGTGTTTTAAATGGATTACCTTTTTATATTTATGATTTGGCTACATACCATTTTAAATAACTGTCATGTTGTGTGTAGTCCACACATTATTTTTGTTATAACCATTAAACCTGGACCGAGTCAGCACAATTTCTCTTTCCTGTATTTCCATGCACAATCCCAATCCCCATGGCCCATGTCTCCAGACATCCATGCGCCCTGTCCTCCATACTTTCTACCTTTTATGCCCCCTGTCCCCGATGTCTCCTGTTTCCATGCCCCATGTTCCCCATGCCCTAGTTACCATGGTATTTAGGTGGAGGAAGTCTACAGGGGGTCACTAAGTCTGGCTGGTGCACACTCACAGCCATGATTTATGGCAGTTTAAATATAAGCACATAGGAAGTGCCTTCTTCCTTAATAATTCATCGTTGCAATTCTTGAAAGACTGCAATGAGGTTGGGGGAGGATATTCAAATGTAATAAATGTGCGGGGGTTGTTAATAAAATTTTATAGTGTTGCAGTTTTAATTTTTTGTGGTTTCATTTCTAATTCTTTCTGGAGTATCCCTATATTAATTGCTGTTTTCATTAAGTTTCACTTCAATTCTTAAATTGGATAATAAAATTTGGGTTTTCAACTCTAGCAGAACAAAAAGCGGTTTAGAATCTGTTGACGTTTTGACAAATAAATGCATAGAAGTTGGAATTAACTTTTTAGTGTTTTTAATGCAAAGAAACTTAGTCGGTAGCATTGTTTTGTTCCTGAACTAAGCATCCACGTTTGACAGGAAACTGCCAATGGAACTGTTCGTCATGCCATGTGATATTCACATTGCGTCCACAGGTAACGTACTGGAGACAGACATATGGATGACGCTCGAATCTTACGGTTATTTGAAGGCAGAGCGCTCTAGAGAAAACAGCTTCACACGATTTTTTAAAACGATTTTTTGTTACCTGTTGCAGGCAGAAATATAAGAAAATTACTTGGCATTAGTCTTAGAGGGGGTGGGATGGGGTAGAGAGTTGTCGACTCTCATTACAAAAGTTAATTAGAATACACTTTGTCGACCGGCCGTTCAGTGTTGGACATTATGATTTAAAGCGTGATGATTCCTGGCCGCTATTTCATAACACCCCTATTTCCCAACACCCCTATTCATCTGCTGATTTATTTTTCTTGACTCTGAAAATGAAGAGGTAAACATTTTTTTAAAATCACCAGGGGTCTCCCCCGGCTTGGGGAAGGGGTAGTCGGATGTTAGCCTTTCTCGGGCTGGGGAAGTAATCATTTGACATACCAGGAAACAGGATGGAGAATAATGTGGTCGTTCTAATTAATCAATCCACCTTCACCCCTTCCCTCTGAGGTGTCAGGGGCTGGCTAACTGATATAGGAGAGTTTGCATGCAGTGTTAAAATTAAAAATGCAAACGGAAATCTCATAATTTAAAAAGAAACATGTTTTTAAAGGTTGGGGGGGGGGGGTAAAAAGTTATAACGCAATCCTTGTGTAATTCATGTGTATTTTTATATGAATAATTTTTTCTAAAATATCACACTAAAAATAGTTTATGGTCATACACGACAGATTAACAAAGATTTTTTTTCCATATATATTTACACTCCATATTTAGGGATTAATGGGTGAATGTTGATTAATATCACGATATTCTTTTCTTTTTTTTCCCCGAATACCTCCCTTAATTCTCCTGGCGGACATATTTGGAACATATTTCGATACTTTGTATAATTTCTTTCTAATTCGGCCCTGTTGTCGTGTTTGAACGTCTGTTAGACAATTGACAGCATTGCCTATTAGAATGTGAATTTAAGCCGTGGGCCCCTCTTTACCACAACCCCTTTTTTATTACCTAAAGCCTAAAGGCCCCCAAAAGACCTTGGATAGGGTCTTTGACCGTTCCTTGTACGATAAACGAACATGAATTATATTCCTTAGTCCTTGAACGAATAAAACGGGTTGTGCTTCTATAAGTGAAGGTGATCGTTTGAAGCGAGCAAGCTTGTGTTTGTTTTATACATGCACTGTAAAATTACGTGTACTTCTCTATAGAAATACTTAGAATAATGCGCAGTTTAAATAATTTTTTTTTACCATTCACTGTGGAGTGCAACATGAAAAGCCACTGGAAAGCGTCTTGACTGTGCAAAAGGGAGCTATTCTGTGTGCTTAAATGAGGTGATGACTTAGTTACAAAAGATTGCAAGTTATGTCATGGTACTCGGGTGGCTTGTACTGTCACGGTCATAGGGTTTGAATGAAAGTTCTTTCAGCA
This sequence comes from Radix auricularia, assembly GCA_002072015.1. Classification (NCBI taxonomy): domain Eukaryota; kingdom Metazoa; phylum Mollusca; class Gastropoda; family Lymnaeidae; genus Radix; species Radix auricularia. The sequence continues at coordinate 359,288 of MUZC01004521.1, read as the reverse complement.
GTTTGACCGCCTTTGTTTGGAGTATTTTGATAACTGAAGTGCATGACGTTATAACTTTGACGTTTACAATGCCGCATGAAAACGCCTCAATACTTTTACTTGTGTAACAAAACAAGAACTAAGCGTTTTCCTTTCCTGCGATCCGGGAGCAGCTCGTAAGTCGGTAGACCTCAATATATCATCCCGCGGCAACCGGTAGATGTTGACCTAATGCTTCCTTTGGTTTAGTGACATGTCGACAGTCCTTCCTGTTGTTGTCTTGGGGAGAGTGTGGTATTACATGTGTCTTATTGTTGGCCTCTTGCCTATACTAACTACTTCGTGGCATAGGGCAATAACAAATTCTATGTTGGGGGGGGGGGAGAAATAAACATTTGCAGGCAAGTCCAAAACTTTCAGTTTTGAGATTATCGTTGTCAATGTTGAAGGAGATGCCATAAATGGAAGCTTGCATTTTTTTTCCACATAGATCAATAAGTTGAGTGTCCCATGAATTAGCCCTGCGCAGATGTTTGTGTCTGTGTGTGTGTAAATAATATAGAAATTAAATGATGTTGTCATTGTAACTTTCCACTAAGTTTTTTCCAAAGAAGAATATTGTATAAGAAAAGAAAAGCATTATTGAGGATAAATAAATGCAATTTTTTGACACAGTATAATTCTTACTTTCTTTTGTATTTTCAGGCAATATAGAATACTCATGCCCCGCAAGTGGAGACTGTGAGATTACTAAACGTCGCAGGAAGGCATGTCAGGCTTGCAGATTTCACAAGTGTCTTGGGGTTGGCATGTTAAGAGAAGGTGAGTACTCTAGTCAATAAGACACTAGTCTTGAAGAAAGTGCGTATATATTAAAATATTTATTGATGTAAAAGAAGGGCGTGGGCTGTTGACCTGACAGAAGAAGCAATTAGAAGCATCAAAAGTCAGGCATCTCAATTCCGGGTCAATTTTATATTTCTTTTTTACCCTTGATTACCAGCTTATAGAATATAAAATGAAAACACGCTGCTAAGCTCCACTTGTTGTGGAATCTGTTATATCCTCAATGGTTTATTTATCACCCGCTGAGAGCGAAAATAAGCGTTCTCTAGCAATGAATGGGTATGAAAACTCCCTTTTATTACTTTCATTAGATAGCTGTACTCTGTTGAGACCGTGCACTGTAACATCCGTTTTCACTAGTGACCGTGATGTCCCTATACATAGAGGTAACTCCACCAGGGTAGACGGAGAGATGTCTGACATGGTTGGGACGTCACTGGTGGATCATTTCATTTTCCATTGAATAGTGTCATTCACAAGCGGGATATACAAATGTTTGCAGTCTACCCCAACCCCCATTTCCCCTTCCAAAAAAAAAAATAGTTCATTTGGTATTCATTCGCTTTTGTATTTTCTTGTGAAATCGCCGCGAAGATGTGTGTATTATTTCAAATAACATAAACGTATTTGGTGGGCTTCGTCAGCACCTGACACGTGCAATGAGAAGGTCTAGCTAAGCTTTATAGTGCACGAAACCTTCAGAGGAATTCATCACAATGGTTTTCAGGGCGGGAGGTTGTGGGATGGCCTCAATCTTTGGTACTGTATATTTTATGTGTATGTTTTTTTTTAAAGTGCTCCGACAGTTTGCTTAAGTTTATCAATCTAAACTATCCTCGTTTCAGCTTTCTTAATTTGCTATCGCTATGCATATTTGACTTATTTGCAAGTTGCACAGAATCATGAAATTATTTAAATTTAGATATCCTATACAATATTAAGGAAAAAAATATGAGTGCAATGACCGAGAATTTCAAAGAAATTTACTTTTAAATGATGTAGTTTGCTATAAATATCTGTCTCCAGATATTGCAATTCATTTAAGGCTGAAAGGTTGGAAAGTCTCATAACGCTCTGTCTAAAAGGCAGCTGGCTGCTGCATTTCAGTGAGGCCGCTAGCTTTACAAATACGTGTTTATTATATAAGTATGAAATTAATGACCCAAAAAGCGCTAAAGATTTTTAAGATCACTAATCTACCTTGAATCGTAAATTCCTCATCTGTGACTAGAGTTCAGCCAACGATCACGGAATTCCAAACTGTCTTGCTTCGTACTAAACCAAGCATTGCCGAGTTGTTTTGTTTTTTACTTTTTTATGTCGCTAACCGGGCCATTTGTTAGAATTGTATCCAACGCTGCCAACATTCTAAACTGTTATTGTTCTGTCTGGCATTTGCATACGGTCGGATTGGAACATTTTTGGTTTACCTCATTCAAAGAGATATATATTTGCCGTTTGAAATCAACGCTGTCACTAAATCCAGATTTCCTTTTGCCACAGGCTACATACTTAATCGGGCTTAACTTATAAGAGTACGTAACGTATTCCTCGACACTATGTGTACTCTAAAACCTGCTTAAGGATCACTGACTTTTTTTCCCTTTCGTTGCCGAAACACTGGATCCTAATTCTGTTAGGGGTGGTAACGGAGCTGGTTGATCTTTTAAACCTGAGTTCTTTTGTGTGCTGAGTTGGGGCTTGCGCCGATAGCTGGACCGGTGAAAGTAGCCTGGGTCAAATAGCGGAGGTACCACACGCTGGATACTTTCTTTGACTGGCCGGTGACGGTGGTGGTGGTGGCGGCTTTGAAACGACATGAGACTCGGGCGTCTATGTCACGCCCTCTTCTCCCGCACGTTTTTAATTAGAAGTATAGTGTTTCCAAAGCTTGGCGGTGGTCAGTCAGAATTAATTTGTATTGTAGGTAATGGGCTTAATTAAGCTGCTACACTTAGTTGACATGCTTAGGGAAAACTGAAATTTGTTCATCATTTACTTCAGTAATTTTCATTGTTGCCCTAGTAATCTCAACTATACCTTTTTAAAGAAGCTTATTTCTAGCGCAAATGTAACAAATAAAATTTCGAAGCCAAAAAGAAAACCTTTTTAAAGAGTTTTATTGTCAAGTACTTGAAAAGGGAGCATACATTTTTCCATAAATGTTTGAGAATGGTATCAGTTCGGATCTGTATCTTAGGTAAAGAACATTTTAGAATTCGCTTACCTTGGCCGCACCGCTTGGCTGTGAGACGGTTCCGATTGACTGCTTGTTGACCTATCCAATCTTTCTGCTTGACATGGGTTCGTACAAAACTACAAAATGTCAAGGCCATCGAGCTTTTACCTGTACACGTGATCATTTTAATTTCCATGGAAATACAGCTGCTTGTCTTCGGTTTTTCCTTATTTACGGCTTTTTAAAAAGTGTTTTAAATACGTACTTTTTTGTTCCATTTATTATTAACTGTCTGCTTGAAATAGTCCACTCCTCTATATACAAATATGAAATAAGACTTTGTGTCCTTTATCTCCGAATCGTTACTCCCTCGCCGCCCCCCCCCCCCCCCCCCACACACACACTCATGGCACACCACACCAAAACTCTTTGCTATATGTGCAAACATTAGAAGTGTTTAAAGAGACTTAAAGACGTGTCTTTCTTTCAGCGCTAAACAAAAGTCCATAAGACGAGGTAACCCGTTGTAATCGTTGCAGATTTGCAAGTATTCTTGGTTATATGTATTCTATACCATCAGGATTTAAACTGATCTCATTTGAGAGACTTGATTTTGTCAGCACAGAATGCCGGTTTATCTTGGGTTATGTAAATACATTGATAATGATGCTAATTAAAATGCTACTCTATACCCTATTAATCTATGTATTTTCATAACTCCAGGTCCGTATATGCCCTCAGTTTACCCTACCCACACTTCTTTTTTAGTTTCCCCTGGGCCATTATTGATCGATTCATTGATTGGCGCAGAGTTGCTGGTCAGGGTCTTTTTAAAGGTTGTTAACCCCGCAGTTGAACAAGGTTCGTCCGTTCAACGTAACCATGTTATCTATACAGACCTAACATATGTATATCGCGTTTGTGTTAGCCATATTTGTCCTGCATGAATTTAACCATTGGACCATCTTTAGCTCTTTTACTTTAATGAGACCAGAAATGAAACTAAAAAATAGTGTCCCGATTTTGTGCCATGTTATAGATTCCATTCTGCTTTTCTTTCTGATTTTTTTTTTTAAATGCGTTGTCAACGTTGACTTGATGTGTAATAAAACAGAGCCACATCTCTATAGAATGTTCAGCCTCTTTTGTTAACCTATTGAAGCCGCGTTTTAGGCTTACGTTGGGGGGGACGTGGGGAGAACGACGCGACAGTAAAAAAATATATATACTTTAAAAATGTTAACACTCGGCAGTTTTCTTCTTTTGGAGACCAAGGAGTCATTGATCGGCATGATTCCAGAAGCTTTATGTCTGGTTAAGGCTGTGTGATAAAATAACGGCGTGTTTGCATGTAGTAGTTGTTCAGGCGATTCCAATGCTAATGGGTTTTTTTTCTTGCGTACAGCGACATACTGTGTTGCTGCATGTTTATGTATGGGCTGGAACAGTTGTCTATTTATTAGACATTCGTTTTGTAAGTTACATGTAGCTTATTAGTCTCTAAGTCCACGTGTCGATTGCGTTTGTGGAAACTGTTAAATTTACCAATAACTTCAGGGTTTCTCAGCGCTCAAAACTTTTTAAAGTTAAAGCCCCATGCATTATCTCCATTTTTTAAATTTTATGTTCCAACAAGATCGCTATTCGGTGATGAAAGGCGCCCGCCACTACACACTTTTCCAAAGTCGATGCTCAGCAAGCCCCCCTCTCCCTTTTTCCCTATAATAATAATAACAATAATAATAATAATAATAATAATAATAATAATAATCATTAATAATAATAATTAATAATAATAATAAATCCTTCGCGCCATTTTAAAACGTTCAATTCCTGTCAATGGCGGTTTTCCCGTAGGGCTTGAAAGAAAATTGTAACAAAATGAAATTTACAAAATCAAGCTTATAGATTAATAGATGGATAACATGTAAATAGGGTATGATAGCCTGAAAGGACCTAACAAAACAGCGAATGTTTCATCAAAGAGCCTTCTTCAACGAACAAATACTACACAACTCAAAAGAATATAAAGAAATAAAGAAAACTTAGCTGCGTTGAAATTCAGAGCCAAAGAGAGCAATAGAAGAGAGTATAGTATGAGCTTGTATAGGAAAGGAGGGGGTTGATGTGGCAAATAAATTAGGTTGTCAGTGCAAAAACTTCTATAAATATATTTCGCATTTGCTTTTTTTCGCTACCGTTCTTGTTGAAGTTATCTTAAAGACGACACATTGAGAACCCTTCATTCAGACCGCTTGACTCAAAGTTGATAAACACGTCTGCTCATGCTATTGACACGACTATTTCAGGGTAATTATTCCCACTTTGCAACGGTCCGACCGATTAAAGTTTTTAGATCGAACACACGTGACTTCTTGGTGCCCTTAGATTGGGTTATTTTGGGTTAACGTTTCAGAATTTCAGAGGGCTTGCAACTACATCTGCAATAGCTTCTAGTTTTAAATGTTTCTGCGCGTTTATTTCCTTTGTAAATTGCCAGCAGTCCTTGCGGGAACATGTCAGTCAACACACAGAGTCTTATTTAGATGAAGTGTGTAACGGTACTATATCCCAAAGGTTGTTTTGGGCCAGTGCACATGGTCAATGCTAGATGACACCCACCCGGTTCTTGACAATAACACAGGTCTTTACTTGAGCGAATCGTTGAAAATCGGGTAGTGTGTTTGGTGGTTGTAGAGGTTAGGGGTACCGCGATTTGTGTCTTTCCAAAAGAAATATTTAACAACTTTGCGTGTGTCTTCATAGTGAAAAAAAAAAGTTCAACCTCGAAAAATGAAATATCTCTGATCAAAGTCAATTCAAGAAATAGGGTTAAATATTTTGCCGGGAGTGGCAATACATTTTCTATTAAGTATGGCTTGTTACTGACACACACACTCTCTCTCTCTCTCTCTCTCTTTCTCTCTCTCTCTCTCTCTCTCTCTCTCTTTCTCTCTCTCTCTCTTTCTCTCTCTCTCTCTCTCTTTCTTTCTCTTTCTCTCTCTCTCTCTTTCTCTCTTTCTCTCTCCCTCTCTCTCTCTCTCCCTCTCTCTCTCTCTCTCTTCATGTTAACTTCTTTTACTAAATGCCTAAGCACAATATTTATTCGAGTCGACATAGTTTGTAATGTGTTATAAATTTCTTATAAAAGGCCCTCGAAACTCCTCATATATGTTTTGATCTACTAAAATGTTTGACCCATGAAGAGGTAATGTGAAGATACATTTTGTTGTGCCTTCGTTCAATTTACATGGACTGTACGTTAAAAAAAATTCTTACTAACAAAACCACATCCAGCTCAGCCCACTAATAAATCCCTCATAATTCCTTACTTCCCCGCTTTTCTTCTATATTTAGTGCAGCTTTATGACGAGTGAAGAGTACATGTCATGTCAGCCATCATAAGTGATAGATGACGTGTGGCTGCATTGTCTTTCTGTGTGTGAGACATGGTGTTATTGTAAATACTCAAATAATTATTATCTTTTCAAACGTTAATACCATTAATCAAAGTATCATTTCCGAGAAGGGGGCTAACATCAAGGGTCTAAAAGTGGGTGTTACAATCTGTAGGGAGAAAGAAAAGACATGGATCTCGATTCATCAGCTCCAATGTTTGACGTACAGCCACGCCGCCCCACCCCATCTCCCCCCTCCACCACCAGCTTGGTATAAACGGCTTTGGCCTCAAGCTTCACTCATGCCGGGCTCTAATCCCTGGCGACATCTCCGCGAGGTAGGACAAAGGAGAGGTCACTCTGCCTCCATTGGCCTTTCTGTCACTCTCGTCTTGTCCGGGCGTTGACGTCACGGGAGTGACCGCACCCAGCAGGGCTCTGGTGGAGACCCACCTGCATGCCGCTAGGAGGTTAATGGATCTGCTAACTTAATGGATGGCGTGGAGATAATGAATGGTGTATACTTTTTAAGGGATTTTTAGGGAAACTAGTGCTTTGGCGTCAAATAGTAACGTCGGAGTATTATAGTTGATAATATTCACCAATGTTAAGAAAGTCCTGCTTAAAATGTATTTTATTTACGGAACTCGAAGCTAAACCTAAAACTAATATCTTGTTGTTCTGTTGTGGTTTTGGTTTAAAATGGTAGACGAGAAGTATAGTAAAGCTATTAATGATCGCTCCGTTTGTGATGTTTGTTGAAGGCCCAGTCGGAATTGGGGCAATAAAGGGAGATAATGTCCCCCATGAAGTGTGCTAAATGTCACACCAATAAACAAATGAGTTTGAGGGTTTGATCCCCTTCCCTCACCTTTGAAATGTGCCAAGCAGCCTCTTTGGGGAGGGCAGATGATGGCATCCTTTGCCGCCGCGCTGGTATGTCTGGCATTTCCATCAAACTTCCGCTAAACCAGGCTAAGGGGGAAAACTGTACAATTGAGCCAGTAGAGACGCTGCTGGGTTGTTTTTCCCGTCGGTCACTCGTGACTGTTGTGAAACTCTTGGGAAACTCTTGGGAAATGATGAAAAGAATAAGGAAAAAAATAATATAACAGCAGTTGGATTCATAAAGAAATTCCCCGAAATAATAGCCCTAAATGTCAGTAGAAAAATTCTAGTGACGTCATCCGTCTTCGTTAAGAATAGTTTGATGTTCCGTGATACCAACATGCATGAATCGTTTTATGTCGGCAGAGTGAGATGTCTGATTCTCTTGCTGTGATAAAACTGTAACCCGATTCCTATCTTATCTTGTTCCTTCTAAAGACTACACTTTGACGTAATTTAAAACATTGAGATCATTCTTTGGCCCCAGACGTCCGATGTGCACGCTAGCTTTCCAGTTTTTTGATGAATGCACAACCTCGATTCAGCTTTCAACACAATCGAACGAAATGGATCAAAAGCATGTGTCATATGATATGGACAGTTTAGTAAACAGTAACGTAAACATCCGCTTGTCACCAAATACATGAGATGTTACATTTCAATACCATGGGAGCTTTTTCTCCCACTTAAAACTCAAGTAATAATAATAAGCGGCGCGTACAGAACATTTCTAACATAAGTGAACATAAAGAGCGTAATATTACCTCTTAGTGGTTAGGCTTGGATAAATTCGAAAAAAAAAAAACTATCTCCTGGGGTTCGGAGAAGGGACGGTGGAGGAGGGATGTTGACCGGATTGAAAGATAAATCCTTTGGGGGAAAATGTTGAGAAATAAAGTTACAGTGGGCTGCTTAATCCCACCGAGTTATTGGTGGCATGACCCCGTGACTTCTGGTGTTATTGACGTCAATTAAAATACCTTATCTCGGTCCTTGCGTAGGTTGTCCTGCGACACTGTTAGCATTGCATCTCCTGCACGCTAACCTCTGGCATGTAACATAACGGCCGATCGCCCAGATTATGTCATTAATTTACTTGTCCGCAAGATTGAGAAGTGGACTGCAGACAATTTCGGCCTACATCAGACGAACTTCAACTGGGAACCACCATCATAAACCGTACATTAGTTTATCACAACTGGTACTTAATGCCTTCAGTCAGTGGGTAGCTCCATGTCCGTGGCGTTGAAAAGCTTTGCGGAGGATTTATGTCAGATTCCTCCTTATTTACGTCTTCTGATATTAATACCAGTTTAAACCCTTGTTTAAGTTTTACTCCTCGCCACTTAGTGAAAACATTATTTCGATTCCTTGTAAATTAGCACCCCCCTCCCCACACTAAAAAAACTTTAACTTCTACTCGTGTATCTACAACCCTGAATCCTAACGGTTTTTTTTTCTTTTCACTGTTGCTAAACGAGCTTTTTCTGTATCATCTGTACTTACTCATGTCAGTATCAGCTGTACAACGGCTATCATTAATTACAGGACTCTGTCAACACAATACCTTAACACATGTTCCCTCCCCCAACTCAGAAATCTGTAATGACTGTACGGGGCAGACAGACATTGTAACAGCTGATGATTGACCCTCTTTATCTTGTCTTCTCACCAGGTGTACGCCTAGACCGTGTCAGAGGTGGCCGACAGAAATACAAGCGTAGCTCAGACTGTCAGACCCATGTACAGCCAGTCATGCCTGTTCTCATCAAGAAATCCTGTCTAGAAAGTAAGTGCCTCCTCTTTCACATTAAATCTGAAGTCATACCACCCTTAAAGAACTCATGACTTTGAGCTGAAACAAATGAAAGCCAACAAAAACCAGTGTTTTGTCACTTGCTTGTAGTCAATAGATTTTCAATTGTTTGATAGCAACCACTCTGTGTAAGGTCCCTGATTAGCAGTTTTCGGTAGTGTTGGTGTAATTTTTGCCTGAGATAACCTCAATGTTACATTTTATAACCGCTTATATAGCACACTTCCCTTTTCCCTCTGCTGGCGCACCTAGCTTATTGAGAGGGATTGAACAAACAGAAACATTGCATGCTGTAGTCACGCTGGACCGGTCTGGAGGACCGCGCTGTTTCAGTTCTTTAATTGGTCTAGTGCTATTTTATGACCATCCATCTTCACACTGGCCCGTTATATTCAAGTGGCCAGCGAATTTCATTGATGGCATCGGACCTGATTTTTATTGTTTAATGACGTTGTTGAAGACTTGAGACTATAGTCTACGACCCCTTGCCAATAGTGGCAGAATTATAACAATAATTTAACAACGGGGTCTCTTTCAATGGCAATGGCGCGGCGATTTATTGGGGAAAATTACATTACGATATAGCTGTCCTTTAAATGGTTATGTAGGTTGACCTTGGCTCTATATCAGACTGTTTGTATACAAATGTGACCCAATTTGCAGCCAATTATCTTCCTGTAACATGTCCTCACATGTTCAGTGAAGTTTGGGGTGTTGCTGAAGGTAATCACGGTCTAACATTAAGAAACAAATAATTTATATTTCCCATGATGTTCATTGATAATCGGATTGCGGCTTTTTCGCCTGCTTTGTTCATTTTATTTATTTTTGCAGGTATTTTTTGCTATTAAAAAGCGTTGAACTTTTTTCCTAGATGTGTGGGCATTATCTAAATTCAAATAAAAATTTAAGAAGTTCAGTTCAGTCTTATTTAGACAATATACCCCTAGCCTTGCTGGCAGATTCGATCAGTTTTAGCTAGGGCTTTCATCCTGTTTGGGTGGGCATTGAAAATATAGGGCACTAGACAGGAAAGGCGACCTCATTTTTTGGCTTTATCAGGTACTTGGATTCTAGAAGTAGAAACAGAAAAGCTACAGAACAATTATCTTTTTAGGCAACTGTTTTATGTTTATCCACTAGAGGCTCTAAATTTAGATTTTATTGATGCACTTTAGCAGAGAAGTGCCATCCTATTTATTAGCTTGGTTATAAAAATTTTAAGAATGGAGATAAAATAACTATTTTATGTTACCTAATTTAATGCGAGTAGTTTTGAGGAGGTCCCAAAATAGAAACCTCAATAAAGTTAATTATAGTGTTTTAAAAAAATTAAGTGTGTGTGTGGGTGGTTGGGGTGGTCTATGATAAATTCCTATTTTATGTGCCATAGTGCTATATTTTTTAAAATAAAGGTTGTGACCACCAGCAGAAAATTTTCACTGATTAAGCTACCTTTAAGCCATGTCAGTTTAATGATATCCTGCCATTTTAAACTACTGAAATACTGCTGGGTCAAAATTTAGGCCTCAATTGTCACACAGACTTTTATTATGCAAAACAGTGTGGACAGCTTAGTAACCAATAAAATTGGTGTTGAGATGGTGCCAGCTAAAAGTCATGCCATGTTAACCTGTTGAAATATGTTGGGTTAAAATATAGGTCTCATTGTTCTGGGTTACTCAAAGGAACAAGTACGCTTGCTGTGAATCAGTTTGAGAAAGAAAAAAAACTCTTCCTACAGATTAAATTAAAAATTATCCAAGAGGTTGTTATCCCCAAGGCCATATATATGTAAAGCGTGTTGAAAATGGAGAAGATGTATTTGAGTTAGTGTCATGGCTCTTCCCCCTTAACTGTCTTAAATTTTAAATCTTTTTGCAAATTTTAATCCTTTGTATCGTTTGTGTACCTAATTATAACATCCAGTACGATTAACTTGAGCTAGTTTCATAATAAAACCATCTAAGTATTAATCCAGGGGTCTCCAAACTTTTCTGCTGAAGGGCCGCATTAACTGTCAAAGAGCAGTTGGGTGGTCGATTACTGGCCCTAAACTATTAAGTTTTGTGACAAACTACAGATAAAAATAGTTTGTTTTGGTTTTTTTTAGATTGAAAGGTCGAGGGCCCGCAGGCTGTAGTTTGGAGGCCCCTATATTAATCCTTTTCCTTCACTATGGTCTACAGTCTACACTGGGTTGTTTCCTTTTATCCCACCTCATTCTAAAGAAACATATTGTTAGATCTTAATTATAAAGTTATTGGTCAGCCCTTATTTTTTTTTCTTTCACACTCTTAATCTTCCCCCCCCCCCTAACTTTTTTTCCACTTATAGTTGCAGATAACAAAATATTATCCATGTTACTTGCACTGGAATCTCAAATGGAAGTACTTCGAGCCAACTCAGACACAGCCATGGACTCTGATGTTAAATTTATGGCTGCAGCATCAGACCTGGCTGACAGGGAGTTGGTGATGACAATCAGCTGGGCCAAACAGGTTCCAGGTCAGTCTGTTCTTTCACTACTTTGTTTGTTAAAAATAGTGTTCATCGTTTTGATTTTTTTTTTTTGGCTTGAGATCTCCTGTAGCTCAATTTTCGTGGTTATATTATGGGATAGTGATGAGTTATGTTACTATGTAAAATAGTAATTTAAAAAAAAACTCTATAGGAAGAAGAGTGTAAGGGGATATTGATATTTTGGCACACAGCTTTGATGTAACTAATCTATTTGTGTGCAAACATTCTTGCTCCAGAACTAGGACATAGATTTATTGGTTCAGCCTCCCATTGATAAATCAATTACTCCGCCATGCCTTGAAAAAGAAAGTTATTCTCAGATTTGAGTTCTTGACCCACCCCTAGGTCACTGAAAAGAAGTTTACATTAGCAATGGAAATGTAACCTTTTTGAAACCAATCATACCTTCCCCTTGTTATTATCATTGTTAGGAGATGAACTTAGGTTTGATTATGTAATATTTCCTACATGTTTTTGTTTTTGTTTTAAATTTATTTAAAAGAAAAACATCTGTTACAACTCATCATCAAGTAGAAAACATTAGTGTTATTTAACATCCAAGACCAAATAGATCTGTGAAGTTTAAAATTTCAACACCTATTGTTCTTTTGTGTTGAATTTTTCCCTTTTTCAAGACTTAATGTTTATCTCAAAAAGCTATGATTCTACTACATGTTATAGGATATGCTTGCTTTAAAAATAAATAATTTCTTATAAATATTCCAATTAACTGACAATATTTAATTTATTTTATCTTCTTGTTGCCAGGTTTCTCGAGCCTATCCTTGGTGGACCAGATGATGTTGCTTCAGCACTCTTGGTTAGAGATCCTCATGCTGAGTTTGGTTTTTCGTTCCTGTCCCTACAAAGGGCACATTTGTTTTGCAGAGGACCTCCAGGTTTCGGAAGAAATGGTTGAGACTCTCAACTTCCCTTCAGAGTTGGACTTACTCCTTCGTAAGCTCTGCAAAAAATTCTCTCATCTTGGAGTAACCAAGGAAGAGTTTGTCCTGCTAAAGGCCATTACACTTTGTAATATTGGTGAGATTTTTAAAAAAATTTAATCATTACCTTAGAGAGTTATTAAAATTGTTAATAACTTATTCTTGTAACTGACAATTGAAGGTTCTAATAACATGAACAGGATAGAGGAAATCATTATAGTTCTTGATTTTTCAGGTGTGGTTGTGCAATAATATTGATTAATATTATGATATATAATAAACTTAATAAAAATGTTTTATATCCAAAACAAAAAAATTGATATCTCCAGATGTTGTTGCCGATCTTGGTGAATGTGTGTCTCACCTCCAGGATCAGCTCCAGGATGCCCTATCTGACTGCGTTAAAGCAGTTTTTGGTCAGAACACACGTCGGCTCGGCCAACTCTTTCTCCTGCTGCCGTCCATTACACACATCAAACTGCTTGCTAAACAGTTTTGGTACGACATGAAGAAAGATGGCCGTGTCATGATGCACAAGCTGTTTTTGGAAATGCTGGATGCAGACTCCTGAGACCGGCTCGGCTTTAGGGAAAGCTCTTTTTCTCCTTCACACCATCACTAGCACTCAGCCATCAGTCGGATCAATTTGAATGTACATATTCATCATCTAAAACCCACCCTGCCCCAGGAACTAGACTGAAGTTATTTAATTGTTGTGTAGACATGCTGTTTTCTGACTTGATACCTCAGCCTGCACCACACACAGACCATATGGCCTGATCAGTTCCAATAGAGTCCCTCTAATTTAAACTCTTGCAAAAACCTATATTGGTGAAAGACAAGAAAATTATCAAACAGGCCAAGATAAAAACAGTCAAGTCTAGCACAAGCAGAACTAATTGAAACACAGAAAAATCAGTCTTGTTTCACTCAGTATTCAATGGATCTGTACATGTTTCTTACAATTATAAATAGACACTTGTTTTAGATTTTTTTAAAGAAGTAAAATATTGTTGTTTTACCGGAGAGAAAATAAGGTTTCAAAAGATAAGCAAAACCAGTCAACACTATCATGAAGAAAGTTAATATACCTTGAGAGCAAAATGAGGTGAATTACAACTATTATTTTCATTTTGCTTTGAAGGAATGACATGCTTAAATATAGAAAGTTGTATTTCTTGTTCTTTTTAGAATTTTTTTTTTTTAACTTCCACAAAGGTTTTTATTTCAATTTGAAAAATTAATTTTTTAAAACACTAACAAGAGGCCAGATATAGAAAAAACAAAAACTGTGCGCATGAGTTTTGAGTTTGGCCTCCCCAGCACTCCGGTCGGGCCGTATGAACATGAATGATTTAATAACATGAACTCAGGTGAAAGTATTTGTAACAATCATCAAATTAATTTATACTTGATCTTGTCTGCAGGGAGATTCTGGGTAGCCTGATGTGAATCAGTGCTCCTACCCTCTAACTGTTTGTAGCAGAGGTCAAGTTCTGCAAGAATGTTACTTGCAAATTGGGGAGGGTGGTGGGGATTAAAATGTTACTTAAATTCATTTCAAATGATGGAGACAATTTTGCATGTATTATTTTGTCCACTCATCACTTGGCATTGAACGGCAAACGTTTGTTCCCACGGCTGGTAATGAACTGATTAAATGACCAGCTTATATTTGCTCACTTATTTATTAAATCTAAAATAATCAGTTGTGGTCCTTGTCTTCATCTAGCTCACTGTTGGAGACATGTTTTGGGGTCAATTATGGGTTGTTACCTTTTTTTTCCCCCACATGGGTAATGAGTATTTGTTTCTTTCAAACTTCATTTTCAAATTTCCACAAGTACAATCTACTGGATGATTTGAAAATGAAACGGAGAAATGGAACCACATGAGATAATGGAAGCAATGGTATCACTTCTCAAAGTAAGCATTTTTTAAAATGTTGATGAGCAGCTATAAAAATGTCTAGGTTTGGGCATAACGTATCAATAGATTTGACTATTTTTGTTTTTTGTTGTCTTTTTTTGGGGCTAGTGTTACCCACTTTACCTAGATGATGAATGTGAACAGATCATGTGACCTAGCCAACTGACATCTCTTATTGAGTCAGCTGGCACCAGTTTGTATAATTTAACTGATACTATATCGCCAAAGGGAAACTAGACCATGCAGCTATATACTTGAATTGCATTTGTTTATTTCCCTGCCATGTTGATGCTGTCTCTGTTGAATTTTAAAGGGAAAAAAAAAAAAATTTTATGCACATTTTGTACAAAATTGCAAAGAGTGAAATAAGAGTATAGAAATATATATCCAGAAAAATTGTCTTGATTTGAAAATACAAAGCCATTTAAATACCATCATGTAAATAAAACATGCCCCCAATCTACATATTGTTGGTTAAGGAAATTGCGCCATGTCAAAGAATTTCCACCAATTATCAAATGTTAAAAAAAAAAAATTATTTTTAAAAAAATTAATATGTGTATATATATATATATACCTTTTCTTTTTTTTAATGAAAGGTTTAAGGTGAGCCAGAGGGGAACTAAGAATGTTAAAAGAATTATTTGAGTTATATATGCTTACATTATTAAGGGTGAGCTAAACAATCGTG
This sequence comes from Radix auricularia, assembly GCA_002072015.1. Classification (NCBI taxonomy): domain Eukaryota; kingdom Metazoa; phylum Mollusca; class Gastropoda; family Lymnaeidae; genus Radix; species Radix auricularia. The sequence continues at coordinate 344,095 of MUZC01004521.1, read as the reverse complement.
AGAGTAAGCTTAGGAGATTTATGGAGCCAGAACAAGTATTAAAATATACTTTCAATGATAAAATATCGTAAAAGCTTCAAATTTGTATACTTCTTTGTGGCATTTTGAGTTCCTTTCTACATCTTAGCTTTCATTTTCCTCCTTTGGTATAAGCCTGCCACTCCAAAAGTAAGACTAGGAAAGGTTGTAATGTGATGATGGAATGCTCTGTTAAAAACTAACAAGTATTTGTTTTTATTTTAATAATTGGGGTCAATGATTCAACTGAATAGTTTGATTTTAAGTTGTGAGTGCATGCAAATGTTTCCAATTTAAATTAACATACTTAGGGATTTTTTTTTTTCAATGACTCAAGTCCCAAACAATGTTCCCTTTAAGCTGATCTATGCCGTGCAGCAGTTTAGAATTTCCAAGCAGCAAATTTTTGTAAGGTTGATATATCTTTGTGGTGTGTAAAATTTTGCGCTAAAATGGATGCTGTGTAACTTGCTACACAAGTTTGTTATTTTGCACAATGGCCAATGAACCCTAGAGGGAACAATGGTCCCAAACCAAAATTTTGACTAAAATTTATTTTATTCTAAAAAAATATAATCCGTTTTAATACTTTTTTTAAAAAGGAATTATTTGCTTTAAAAAATATACATAAATTTTATAAAATAATTTAAAAAAAAAAAAAACAACAAAAAACTTAATCTTTAAAATAAATTATAAAAAATGTTTATGAAATAATAAATTTTAAGTGACTAAGCTTTTAAAGAAAAAAACTTGGCAAAACGTAAACTTCATGTAAATAACCTGCAACATTCATTTACCAAAACCCATCCGCTTTGTATATATGTATTATAGTGATCACCCTTGTTGCTGTCACTTTCTTTCACCAATTTTGCCTTAAATTCTCCCACAATGAGAGAAAAAAAAGCCATTCCTCCAAATTTAAAAATTTTAACTTAAATGCCCCATCTCATCTGAAACTCAATGGAACGTATCATCACAGCCATGCCATGATGAGTGTGTTCCCCCATCCACTAAACCATGGCATCCAGTGTGTTCCACACATTATGGGGGAGTCCACTCTGATGGACTTGATTCACATTATTAATACACAAACAATGCACAGGTGTAAATATATAAATATTAATATATAAATGATCCATTATGTCCCAATCAACATTTTTTTTAATGAACTGTAATATACTGAAAATTTTCAATGCAACGAGTGTGGTCTAGTTTCCCTCGGGTTCAATGACTAAAGGGCTTTCTCTTTAATTTACAAATTACTTTGAATCATTATTAATTGATATGGCTTGAACGAAGTCATTGCAGTATTTTACACTTTTCATATATATACGTATATATATATATATAGAGAGAGAGAGAGAAATATTATAATTCCCCTGTCAAATGATTGAAGTGTGGCTCTTCTTTCAAAGCTGTCAATGTAGATTTGTCAAACTTAAGAGTGCTGCTTCTAGAGCTAGCTACTAGCTGAAATAGTCCCTACGTTGTGTAGTACCCTGTCTGTAACATACTAATCAAGTATGTCTGGTTTACAGTTTGTGATGAAAAGATTCATTGAACTTGTGAAAATAGATCAACATTCTGTTATTGGTTGTTGTTTTTTCTAAATGGAAAGAGAATAAAACTTGATGCTCCCTTGGTACACAACATTGTCCAGCCTGTTGTTAAGGAGTGTGGAATTGTTGATAAGTTGTAAATGTTTTATTTAATTTTGTGAGTTGATGACTATTGTAACACCAAAACAAATGCAAACAATGGCATTTATTGCTAATTTATTGGCTCCTGGCCAATGACATGATCTTCCAAATTTGTCAATGTCTGTTTAACCAGGCTAAATTCATCCTGTTTGTCAATGTAAGGTTGGTTGATAGATATTCTTCATGACTGACAAGTTCTAATGAACAAAAGTATTAAATTTTATTAGAAACCTTCCTGAATGAACTGCTAGTTTTACTCATGAGCTACACCTCCATTTGTTCCCTCAAAATCTTTATACAAGGCAGCAAAATGCTCCCCCCTCCCCCCAAAAAATCACCACAGCACCTGTCAGCCTAGCAAATTTCCATAATTCTAACTCTTTTTGGCCCATCTCTTAATGTAGCCATTGTTTTAATTGCCTAGATGAAATTGACATTAGTGTGACAAGTGAGTCTTCTTTCTAACAATTTGGCAATGTTAGAGCTTTTGGAAAGTCACTTAGTGTTAGTAAATCTCTAGGTTGGCAATCTGTCTTCTGGAAAAAAAAATGTTCATTGTAAATGTAAGATCTGGTTTTAATGTTTGCGTTGTGTTCAAATCTGCAATCAGAACCTATTGATACACATGCTCAAGAGGGGAAACTGTAAAAAGTATTGGTTAAAAAAATATCTGTGATAGTAATCGGCAAACACCCCAATTACTGGCCCTTAGCACTGAGTGGTCTTTCAGAAGCATTGTAAACCAGGTCTGGATTATTGTTTACCACATTGGCTCACAATTTGGAAAAAGAGGGAAGTGATGAATATTCAGTTTATAAGGCTATAACCCTTTAAAAAATGTTTTACTATTCAGAGTATCATTTTAGTCAACTCATCTTTGTGAGATGCTACTTTTTTTTTCTCTTATTCCAATTTAATTTTAGCTCACGGGGCCGCGGTGGTCCAAGTAGTAGCGCTCTAGACTGCTGAACGGTGGGTAGAACTCTAGTCACGAGTTCAAACCACGTTACTGGCAAGGCCCACGGGGCATTGTGCTAGCCACATGATCCCCTGCTCGTTAGTGGTGGCTTAATAACTTGTGAACGCTACTTCACTTGCCCTAGAGTCCGTCATGGACTGAAAAGGGGTTATTATTTTTAGCTCACGAAATATGAATTACATTGCTACCATAATATATTGCACTTTATCAAAATTATTAGTATGTTTTGCATTCTGAAATACAGTTAACTGCTCTCTGATATCTTGAGGCTAGATAATAAAAGTATTTCATTTTTTTGAAAATGTTTTTCACAATGAAGATTTAGCTAAGGTGGGGAATGAAAAACTTGTTTTTAAAATAGACAAATTTTGACGTTGTATTTTGTGTCAAAGAGCTAAATAAAAGAGCTTGCCACATTCTAATATGCTGATGTAGTTAAAAGAAAAAAACAAAGGGGAGCATCTCCCCCCGCCCTTGTCCCGGTCTTTGCTCATGTTCATTCTGCCTGATCTTTGATTTATTTGTAGATACCTGAATTAGTTGAATGGAGATCTTCTTATTCCCATCACTGTTTGTCCTTAGAATATTTACTCAGGAAATGTATTCATTCAATGATTGCTTCATTTCATAAAGTAGATGTTGATTTTTTGAAATTCCTGTTCTTTTTCTTTTTTTTTTCCTCCGATTTTTCACCAGGAAATATGTATTCCTTGTAACTTTCTATATCAAAGATTCTTTTTTTTTTAATATATTGTAAATGATGGTTTGACTTTCGTGTGGTGCAATGTTGATAGAGGATGAAAGTAATTTAGCAATGTGAAACAAGCCTGCAACAATGTGTGTTGATATTTTGCATTCTGTGTGAATTGTATGTGCTGACATTTTTATAAGAGTGCACATGATGTCATGCCATTGATTCTATCAAATTTGAATATTATTTCTTTTAAAATGCAAGAGTTTTCATTCACAGATAAATCACTATGATTTTTTTGTTGTTGTTGTTTTTTAGATGACATCATTGTTTTGGTGTTTTTACTACTTTTTTGAGTTCCAGTCTTTATTGAGGCCATGTAGATAGCAAAAGTAGACCACCGGCATTCCGATGTATAGTTGATTTTCCCTCCCTCTGTACTTTCTTGTTGTATTCCCCCCCCCCCCCCCACTCTGGCTGGAGGCACCTAATCCACCTTTATCATTTAAGTTTTTGTTCTCTTGTTTACCCTTTATATCAACATATCAATGATGGATTTTTAAATTAATTAATTTTTTAAAACTGATTTTTCATGTAATTTGAAGAAAAACGAACTGGAAACCATATTTTCTTTCTGATGATCAAACTACATTTTTCTGACTCGGTTTAAATGTTGTTCTCCTGAACTTTGCTGGTGCCGATCCCCCTCCCACCCCTTTTTTTTATCTCCTGAAATCGGGATGTACTGTGATGTCCCAATTCTTTTATAATGTAGTTTTGATTTCTTGTTAAAATAATGAACTAGACAATGTTTGCAAAATCCTTGTTGATATCCTGGTGAGTGTATAGGATGATCAGCTGACCCCATTTGTTTGACAGTCAGAAGTAAAGGTGGGAAAGGTTGACAATGTTATGACTTGTGCATCTTGCAATATTGCCACTCAAGCCAGCATCTGATAAAATTGTAGTTCAGAGATAGCAGTTTACTCATCATTCAAATAGCCCAATTTTCAACTCCTTGTAACCCATGCTGGAGAACTTTGCATTTAGCTCATGAATTGTAAGTTGTCTTCCTAACAGCAGGCCATATTGATCCTTGTCGTTGCCAAACCACAAATACTCAACACATTTGCATGAGACATTCTTACAGGTCCTTGCAGCTTGTTAAAATGCTAACCATTCATCTGGGCACTAATCATTGAGTTAGATCCTTTTAGCTGGGATTGTATCTAAAGAATATTGGGGATTTTTTTCTACTAGAGCTGAGGTGGGCATTCTGTGACATCATTTCTCAAATTATTTTTTTTATATTATATAAAAATAACTTTAGTTTATTGACATGTTGAAGAAGGGGACTAATATTTAACCTAGCTTTTTTTACGCTGCCCATGATTCATACATTGAAATCATTTAAACCAACCAAAAATCTCCTGCTCTCTGATCAAGTCATTATCAATCATTGTTTATTGCATTTAGATCTACCAATAACAAAAACTAATGTTTTCTATCTCTTATCAAAACAATTGTCTCATCATTTGAGTTACCAACATTACTAGAAACATGCTTTTAATTGTTTTATTTTTTAAAATATATTTTTTATTTTGGTTTCAATTATCTCCAAGCACCCCCATGTTTTGTTGTAGTCTCTATTGAATTGATCATGTAGCAGGCAGCAGCATTACTTCACCATAATCATGATGTTTCTATCATAGCTGTGAAATATCAGGATGTTTATGATTATGAACCCATACAATATTTTTGCTTATATAATCCAAACCTCCACATGAATGTTGAGTTATGTCAGTACCTAGAGTCTAGAGGCTTCCCCCCGTATTTTTTCCCCCCCCCCCTTTTTCCAGCTAGCCAGGAATGTGAGTTTAGGTTCTTGCATTGTGTTGTGTTTTTTGCTGTTTTTTTTTTAATTGGATGTTATTTATAGTTGATAAAAAGTGATTGCTCTTGTTTAGTCAAGTTGAATATTTCTCTGATAGCATTTATGGAAGTTAAATTTTCTCAATTTTCTCTCTATCTTGTGTCATTGATCATTATTAACTGCCTTCTTAGTCTTGTCTAGGTGTCTCAGAATTTTCTATGCAATGCATCTACACCACAAGTATTTATTATCCACTGATGTGACAGGAGTTGCTTTTTTGTTAGCCCGTTGGGCTCTTTGGCTCTGTAGTTCCTAGTTGGCTTCCAATGTTTGGTATTTCTCTCTAGCTTGATGCTAATGTCTGTTTGTTTTTGCAATTAATATTCCTTTTTTTTTGTGTTTTTTGTTGTTTTTTTTAAAGAGAACGGACTTGGTAAGACTTGCAAAGTCTTTAGGGTATGATAAAATTTGAATATGAGGTATTAATTATATATTTGTGTTAATTCTTTAGGCTGTTTTTACTACTTGGGATTTATGACAATGTGCTCCATCCTTCAAATTAGATTTGAGGTAGGGGTTGCTTCAGAAAATGAAGCTATTTAAGGTTCAATCCATTAGAAATTGTTAGGACAGATTTTGAATGCAATGCATGACAAGTTTCTTAACATACAGCCTGGGTCTTTGGCAACTCTGGTCAACAATGAAAACTTTTGATTTACAAATATCTTGGTGAAATTCAATCTTTTCTATTTCCTAATAGTTTAACAAAGTTTTTACTGAGGTCCTAGCCTCATGCCCTCTGTACTGACAAGGTCAGCTTACCCCTAATCAATAATAAATTGGGAACCAGTGAAAGATGATCCCTCAGTTTAAAAAGAGTTGTTTTGTAAAATTTCTGGGCAACCTAATAAAAGTATTGACTTGGGCTAAAATTTTGAGCCGATGACTTGATTTTATTGTCACTCATTGAAATGTTATCCTACCAAGTGCATCCATATTATGTGTCATCTTTGTTTCCATCCTTCCTCCTCATTCAGTCATCAAACATCCATTGATCAATGCCTTAACTCAAGGTGTCAATTCTACTGGAAACTGTGATATTGGTTCATATTTTTTCTCTTACTTTTTGACTCATCAAATCTCTACACAGTTGATATTTTCAATGTGTAAATGTTGAACACCTCCTTAAGGAGGTAGTCATGCATATATTCAAAGTTCAATTTTCAAATTTGTTGGGGGGGGAAATCATTTAAAATTTTGTAAGCATTAATTGTTTACATGTACAACTTCATTCTATGTTTCAATTATGATTTTTGAGGGGGATTCATTGACCTCATGGTATTTCAGATTTTAAAAATCAGTTTTGGGTAAAAAAATCTGGTCCAGCCTATATATTTCACGTTTCCTTAATACATAGTTTTAATTGGGTATTTTTTAATTGCAAGTTGTTTGGAAAAAAAAGTGTGTACATTTCCAGGGTAGAAAAAGATAATGACTTAATAAAGAATTAATATTAACTATTTTATGATTCTGTAGGGGTCAGACCATGTGAATGATGGCACTGACTGCAGTTTAGAGCTGATTTATCTTCAAACAATTTGATTCATGTGCTCATTGAAATTATCTTTGTCCTCATCAATGAAATGCACAGATTAGCACAAACGAACTGTACTATTTTTTTAATCGCCCAAGCACAAAGTTAGTCCCTCTAGGCTTATCCTGAACACACCCATTCTAATCTTTGTCTTTCGCTGATGAAGATCCATCTGTGTGGGCAGTAGGCCAAGTTTTTACATGTCCACCAACTAGGTCTTGTTTGAAAGTTCACACACAGCACATAGTTCTTTTGCATCCTAAAGAGTATTGGAATCATACCTTAGTATTGTATCCATGGACATAGGAAGACTTTGTACTGTAGTTTGAAAATTCCTAGAGGTCAATGCAGAAAAAAAAAGTTGGCTTTAAAAAAAAATCACATCAAACTTTTGACTTTCTACTAAAAGTACTGTTTGGGTAATCTAATTTTTGTTCCAAAGTCTTAGGAAATCTGCTAACTTCCAGTTTGTACTGGCCAGTGGGTCATGTGATCAGAGCTTAACCCTTTTTGATGTTGTTATAGCTGATAGCTGGGCCTTAGCCAGTCTAACCGGTAGATAACTCAGTTAGTCTTAGAGCTTCACTTTACTGATCCTTGTGATAATAATAGTAATGACGTTTATTTACTTCTATTGGGCAACATAACAAAACAATGCTCCTAATAGGTTTTTTTTTTCAAAGTTTTATCTATTAAAAAGTTCAATAACAATGAACATTTCTTCTTTTTAAAAAAAAATAAATGCTGGAAAGTCTTTGTTTCCTGCTCTTACTTAAAATAATGAAATAGACTATTGCTATTTGAAAACAGATTAGCATAGTTTCTCTGTCATTTTATAACTAATAGTACCAGTATGATTTTCTTTGAAAAATTATTATTAATGAAAAGTTTTTGAAAGCACATGAAACATTTTAAGTTTAGTGTATTGCAGACATTTTATCTTTTTCTCTCAAAATATTTTTGTTGATTTCAGAACATGTTATTAATATCTACCTCTAAAGTCTTAAAAATTAATGACAATTAAAATGGGGGAGAAGTCATTAGGTTTTTTTTAAGTATTTCCAAACTACTGTAATATATTTAAACCTTTTTATATGCCTCCTCCATTAATTTATAATATAAATTTTTCCACAGGAAAAAAACAGTAGTGTAAAGTAATTTGTTTTAAACAAATGTGTTGTTTTTTTTCCAAAGCATGCAGCGTCTGTAGGGCAGAGAAACCATTTGTTGAACCTTGAGATTAATGGCAACTTTTGTAGATGTATAATGGGTTGGGCGCAAAAGGACATAGTAAGCTAAACACCCAATCCTTGCATTCTGTAACCTGTTATCTGAGACCTTATGATGTAGCCCTTTGGCCTGAGCTGTTAGCAAAGTTTGCCCTATCACTGTGGCTAGCATTAATCTTAGTATTTATTATACACGTTGTTTTAGGGTTTGCCATTTAGATCTAAAAATACTAGAAAAGTTTGATTTAAATAAAGTGTGATATCATCCAAAATATGACTGTTTTTTTTTAAATTTTTATTAATACATATGGCTGTGTTTTGTTAACTATTTTTCTGCTTTCTCACTTTGTTAACGTTGTTTGAATACGAGAATATGATCAATTGTACTAACTTGGAAAATGTTCTGTGTTCTGCCTCTTCTTCTTTCTGCACTCTTTATCGTTAGTCAGTGTATGTTTACATTTACGGTACTTGTGGTAATTAACGGCAGTGCACCAAACAAATAAGGACTCGCTTTTTTCGTTCACCTTACAATAATTATCTCTGGTTGTGCCATATATGATATTGCCAGTAGCTTTAAAAAAATAAAATAACTCAACATTATTATAGTTAAACTATGTATTAAAACTATTTAAAATATATATTATTTATAGAGCTTATCGGTTAAAAAAAAACAACTAAAAGAATTAAAATTTATTGCATCCCACACACAAAGAATAAACATCTCCACGAACTTAAACGCCTGCAATTGTTCTTTTTAAGTATTGACTAAGTTCCAATCAATGTGTTTAATAACAATAAATTAATAATTTATACAGCGCTGTAACTGTAGCCTTCAGTAAGGAATTGGGCTCACGGCACTTTACATAAAATAATAACATACTTTTTAAGTATTTAATTTTTTAAAATTTACCAGACATCTCAATTTTTTAAGAAGGCTATGTAAATCAATGGCGACATAGACTATGTTGCGCTCAAGACTTCTCTAGCATATTTTTTCCAGAAATATCAGAAAATTTCCTAGCGAATATCACTCCATATACATTGTTATACATTGGTACCCCGAGATACGAAATTAATCGGTTCTGAGATGGCTTTTGACAAAAGTTTTGTATCTTGGACTACGATTTACATGAAATAGTATATTTTATATACATTATATGTCCCAAGCCACACAGAAACAACACTAAAAATTGAAAATATGGAAAACTATAGAAAAACAATGTATGATTATTCAATGTAATTTGTATTAAACATGAAATAAAAACTGAAACGAGTGTTTACATACAATTTCCAACAAAGAATTTCCGATTTTTTTTATTCAAGGGAAATCATTCTAGATTACATTAAAAGTGACTGAAAGTAAACAAAATATGACAGCATATTATCATCTCATGATGCTACATCACACCAAGAATGTGTCAATATAATGCGCACCACACACCAATCTAACATTAGCATTCACAAAGCGGGAAAACCCCATCAACTATCATTCTAGATTACAATAAAAGTCATTTCAAATCAATAATTATGAAAGTAAACAAAACAATTCTTATCTACAAATTGCTTCAAAAATTACGGGAGTCGAACGAAAAGTGATTTTTCAAAGAATTCCTTATCCAAAATTGTGCTAAATATTATTAGCTATTGTTTGGCAATTTTTCAACCCAATAGATGTTATGATTGGCGAGAAATTAACAAAATACTGATATCGTTTCGTTTTGTTTTATTTTATGTTGCTGTTATTTTTTTTTAATTTAAGTTTTTTTTTAATTTTCCTGGAAATCCAGTTAACCCTTTCGGTAATATTTTGGCCGTTGCACATCCTTGGGACCTCCTTAGCATATTTGCAAAAGACCCAAACCCACTATCTGGTATGGTTCAGGAGGAGTTCCATGTGCCATCTCTACAGACATTCAGATGTAGAAACGCAATTCCCAAGGGAAATGGCGGTAAAAATGGCTATAGAACCCAAATATATCGAAAAATATAAATACTTACAATTTTGCCAAAGTCTAACCCGTGGCTGGGTAGCGAAGTCAACAGTGCGCTCGCCTCACAAGCTGAGGGGCGTGGTATCGAGCCCACGCAAAGCCACAATAATTTATAATCATAATGAATTACTATCAGAATTACTATCTTTAAAAAAAAAGTCCCCCAGTCTGTCACGCCCAGAGAAAGTTCTAATGGAAACATTAGGATCCCCTATGACCACAAGGTTTTGGGACACAATAAATAAATAAATTTAAAAGAAATAAAAAAAAACAGGCCTTCCATTAAAAGTACACATTTTAAATCAAATAAATAATATTTACATCATCGTGATCGATCCCATGACCGTTGCGGTCATTGGGGGAGCTCATCTACACTCACCCCTCCTGAGCGGCCAAAAATTCATTCAGCATTAAACCTGTCTAATATTTTATGTTATCAAGCCAACTTTTCGTGAAGGGCGAATTTTGTCAAGCCACCATTACGCAGCACATGATTGAACAATGCCTGCTTGCGTCTCTTAATAGTCGCAATAATAGACGAGCCGCAAATGAGGTTATTTTGTTCCAGACATACTCATTGGTCTTTGTTTTTGATAAGAAATCTTGAGGATTTTTTCAAATGCCATCAACTTGCTTTCAGTGGCTACCCATTCTACATTTGGAAGAAGATCAGCAGTCCCGAGCCTGCGCTCTTCATGGGGCTTCCCGGAAAACCCCTTCAGCTCTCTGGCCCCCCAGGGGACGTAAAAGCTGAGAAGCCCCCCCCCCCGCCCCGCTACTAGAAGCGGCATCCTGGGCGTCCAGGACACTAGGTCGAAAACGCCTCCCACTTTGTTGACCTCCCGTGGGAGGGGTGGAACTTCAGTGGCTACCAGTAGTTTCCAAATCTCACATCCACACAGGGCAATGGTTTTAACGAGAGCTCTGTACAGCCTGAGCTTTGTTGAAAGGTTAACGTTTTTGGTGTTCCATAATTTGATTAATTGTTGTCATTTCAGCCATTGCCGACCCAATCCTAGCTCGAATTTCCACTTCACAGTTACCATTTCTAAATATGGGGCTGTCCATAAAGAACGTCACGCTATTTTTGACCAGTTTTAATTCCCCACTCCCCCTTGTCACAAATCTCGGACACCACCAACCCCAAATACGTCCCAAAAATAATTTTTAAATTAATAAAATAATTAAAATTTAATATAAAACACAGTGATGTCACGCAAGGCCGGACCCCACTCCCTCTGTCACACTTTATTACACCCCTCTCCCCGCTGGAGCGTGCCGTATTTCAGGGACCCGCCCTACAAAAATTCATAAACAAAACGCAAGAATGTGGCAGTAAGGAAAAACGACAGAGTGCAAGATGTTCGTTATAAGTTAAGAATAAATAAATAAATGGTTTCGTTTACATAGCATCGCCTAACGCGGTAATTTGAAAAACGTAAAAGCTACAAAATGATACGACTCTGCACTATCGTGTAACCAGTTGCGCATTACGCTTTCACTGTCTCCCATCAACACCGGATGGCGTCTTCTAGATTTTAATTAGTGCGGAGAGCTTTGTCGCTGGTTGATACCCGTGGAACTCTTCCAATCGAAACCAAGTTTTTGATGGCCCACTTACTGCAGGCTTGTGTGTCCGCGTCACGCTCCAGGTGACATCAACGGTCGCTGTCTTCCCCCCCCCCCCCACACACACACGAAAAGAAGTTAAAAGGGTTACGATTAGAAGCTTCTCAAACAGTGCGTAGAATCCGTTTTTCTCTGCAATGAATGATACGAATTTGTGTCATTAGTTTAGACACGGAAGGTGAAGATAATGTACATTTGAGAAGATGTATCAGAGAGATGGTGAGACGATGTATCAGAGAGATGGTGAGAAGATGTATCAGAGAGATGGTGAGAAGATGTATCAGAGAGATGGTGAGAAGATGTATCAGAGAGGTGGTGAGAAGATGTATCAGAGAGATGGTGAGAAGATGTATCAGAGAGAGGGTGAGATGTTGAAGAAATGGTAAAATATATATCGTGCGATTTTAAACCAATGGTTTCATATATAACATGGCGGTTTAAAGACATGGTAACACAAAGGGTGTGATGTTTGAAACAGATGGCATCATAGAGAGTATAGTTGTCTGATGAGATGGTCTAAGAAAGAATATGGTGGTTTCATGAGAAAGTATGGGCCGTCCTGACGTCACGTGATTTTGGTTAATTTTCAACTCCACCCCCCTCGTCACAAAAACTTAGACCCAATATGACGTCCCAAAGCCATGACATCCCCCCCCCCCACACACACACACTAAAAGCGGTATTTTCTATTTGAAAATGAGCATGCTTCAAATCACTTGATTGTCATTTTATTTTGTATTTAGTGTAAGGCTGAACTCTGATATCGTAACACGCTTGAATCCGTGTAAAACATCATAAAATAAACTTTAACTTTAAGTAGCCTGTTTTGACGTGACATCACAATTCTTAAACCCCCCACCCACCTCGTCACACATCGTTACAAATGTGGGGACCCCTCTCACCCTAGGTGCGTGACGTCATTTATGGACGGCCCCTATCACTGTTTATTAACTTAAGACAGACGCTACAATGCCAGCCCGCAAGTGGATCTACAGCACCCAGCTACTTGAGAACCGCTGAACTCAAGAGTGTGTATTTCATAACTAACAGGGGGGGGTGGTTGGGGTAAACAACGCTGACCACCTGCATGAGTCCCTCAACATTTGTGTTGTTGTTTAAGTGTTTGTGTATAAGTGTGTCTGTGTTTGTGTTCATGTGTTTGTGTGGAAAGGAGATCGGGTAGAGTTAGTTAACTTTTTGCAGGGTTTATTTGATCCCAGAGGATGGCCTGGAAATGTCACGCTGACATTCCATTATGACCCTCTGGTTGACACTTTTGTACCCCACCCCACACACTCGCCCAAAGGCACACTCCCGTATTAATACACAAAATATTCAGGTATTTTCATATTTTAGATTTAGAACGAAAAAAAAGCTTAATGGCGTCAATTATGCTTCGTCACGGTTAAGCCATCACATGACGTATGACGCTCCGAAACTCCAGTGTGGACTCGAATTTCCTCTATCTGAACTCAGGAGATAGTTAAGAATTTTTTGGGGGAAAAAAACTAACACCAAAAAAAAAAAAAAAAAAAAAAAAAACAAAAACAAAAAAAATTCTGAACAGCGATGATTGCTGATAAATTTGAAAAGATTTTATCTCCATTCTAATGGCTTTAGAAGACTAAGACAATTTAAACCAAGAAATTCAGGTGCAAATTGTTTCAGCCATCCGCCAAGGTCATTCCAGCACTGGTTTGACCTTTGACCGGTTCCAAACCTTTTTCTCACGGGATCCCTACCGTACGGGAACAATCTCGGAAATGTATTCTTTTCACGCCTTCCTCTACAAACTAATCTCCACATCACCCGAGATGTATTTCGACGATTGTTGGTCAGAGATGACGACCCATAACTGGTCTCGTTTAGCATTAATCTCTCCTGCTGTCTGAACGTCTTTTGTCAACATTTTTTTATGATGGCTCCATACGCACTTTCTTTGGGGACTTTCAGCGTACTCAGATATATCTTGTCGGTAGTTAGAACATACACACACAGATACCATCAGCTAGTGAATAGATACAGTCAAAAGTAAATAACAAGAAAACATCGGAGTCCCCATTTTTTTCTCTCTCTCTCTCTCTAAATCGTTTTAGGGCCGGGGCACAGCGGAGATCAAATAGTGGGATTGAGTTATCTCCTGCTGAATATAAAAACATAAACAAAGAGTAAATTAATGCCAGAGTCGTGGATTCATAGGACTCGTGAAATTGGTTTACAAGTACAGTTAAAAGATGTATATTTAATTCAACGTACTATGAAGCAACGTTATGGGTTACGCTTTGTTGCACGCGTGTATTGTAGCCTCGGGGTTGAGCGGACTTGCTTTGATCTTAAGAACGATGATGTCTGGCTTTATGGTTGATTGGATTCATAACAAATACAATGTTGAGCAACTTAAGAAAATCAGGCGATTTTTACAAACATGTACACCTGGGTGTAAAGACAATTGGTTCAGTAAAAGTTCAAACAAGCAAAGACGACTAACAACAAAATAAATAATAATTTTTAAAATTAATATATTAAATAAATTAATAAAAATACAAACTGTACCGTGAAGTCAAAATTAAAAAGATGAATGAGTATACATTTTAAAAAAATGAATGCACATGTTTTAAATTTAGAATTAATTATCTTAAATATAATATTTCTACTTTGCTAATTGTTCTTCCATCATCTAGTATTTCTAGATTGAATGATTTAACTATGGTGATATTTTTATCAATACTGAATATTCTTCACTAATAACTTACAAATCTTGCTGCTTTTGAATATTTAAAAAAAATATGTTGTACATTTTCTTTGGTGTATTTGCACCTGGCAAAAGATTAATTATCTAGTGTTGGTCTGATCAAAGTAATGTAGCATTTTAGTTATTTGTGTTATTATTACATTTGAAAGAAAAAAAATATTTAATTTTTTTTTTTTTAATGAAACATTTTAAAGAATAAGTCTAAAAGCGACTTTATTGACACTCGTAATAAGGTCAAGGACGTTTCGTTTAACCGTTTAATCATACCAGAATCTTTTCCGTAACTTACGGCGTAGGTCATCCAAATTAATTCCAACGAATTACAGTCTACGTGTTGCGATTCTTTTGGACAGTCCACCAATTTGCAAATGACGATTCAGACTATTTTTCTCGTGATTTCTTTGACATATTTTAATTTTTAATGCCCAGATTTAAGAAATCATTAATTCTACGGCAGGGTAAATTGATTTTTCACTCTTAAAATTTAATTTTAAGTTCAATACACACGAATAACTTCGTGCTTTTAAAAGGATGATTGCATTTTGTTGAAAAGAACGTGCAACTTCAAATTATTTTTTTAAAAAAATAATAATTTTTTTTTTTAAAGTGTGATTTCTTTTGACAAAGCCTCTGCTCCATGGCATGAATCGTGACTAAAAATACCACGATTAAGTCATGTCAGCGCTTTGAGTTGAAATGTACATTTTCTTTCTTTTCATGTTACTCTTAACTATACTGTAAGTTGACGGGGTAAAGATTTATTTTTAAAAGAAATAGATATTCATGCATTCAATTTATTATTTAAAATGACACGCTTTTATCAAATAAGAAATAAAAAGGCACCGCCGTCCCCCATCAGATTCCATTATACGCGATAACTACTTCCGGGTCAAGGACAGTTACTATCCAACGCACTTTCCCAGGGCCAGATTTTTATGTGGCACGCTGGGCAGAGCAAGAAATTCCAGAGGTGATAAACCTTGATGCTCATGAGACCATGATATAGCGGCGCAGACAGAAGTGGAGATTTACATGTATTCAATGCCGAGCACGATCTCCGTTTGCATCCCGCGGAGTTGAGACCACTCGAGCAAAACACTGACCCTGTTTAGGGAGAAGATACCGCATTCCCCCCCCCCACCCTTTAGTGACAAAATACCTGGCACTAAACTGAGGTCAGTTGCCTTTTTAGTGTACATAAAAATCTACCTTGGCATAAATGTAGATCTTTAAAACACATTTTTTTAAAAAAGTGGGCGGGTCACTGATTCTGCGGATCTTATCGTCAGGTTATTGCCCTTTACTTGTGCTCTTATTTATATACGTTTACATTTCAAACCCGTCGATGTGAGTGTGAGAGAGGAGAGGGGCAAGGGAAGGGTGTATTCAATATGTATATCTACACCTGCAACAAGCGTTTTATGTGCACTCAAGTAAAAGTTCAGCCCTGCAAGAGGAACTTAGCACGCCTAATTAACAGTCTACGGACGAATGAATGAAAACCTTAAAGGGTAAGGCTATAAAATGGCTATAACCACCCGTGCAGTGCAATTCTCTTTTTTTTTCTATCTTAGAAGTAGGTTTATGTCCCATCGAGAGAGTGCACGGTAGTACCAATCCCACCCCACCCCAGACATACACACACAAATGGTCATGAATTCCGTTATTACAAGTCAGTGCACCTTCTGTAAAGGATGCATGTAATCTGAAAGTATAAGGCCATCACGGTCTTACTTGAAATTTAATTTTAGGGTGGCATCTTTTGAGTCTGTACTGTCAGTACCAAATCGATGGAAAATAAAGTGTTTTTTTTCCTTTTGGAAAGGGAAAAATGACGGTATGGGGCGAGTGACTTGCCGTAAAGGTGACTAAAGAAACTTTGATAACGAATCATAAATATTACAGACGTTCTTTCGGTACAGAAGATTGCTGCATCTATGGTTTATGTCTAGTCTTGCATATCATTAAAGTTTTGAATGTTAATAATGTGTTTGTTTTCATGGCTTGTTCAGGAGTTATTTAAAAGTCTACATTTCCCTCCTCTGTTTGAGATTTATTTAACAATTAAAATAGTTTGAAGCTCAATGAGCTCAAAGTCATGTTTTACAAAACTCAAGCCTTAATTTATGAAAACTTTGACATGAACTTTAAAACGACATAATGGCATGATTAGGGTCAGGAACTCGGGAACAGTTTGAGTTTTTTGTTGTTTTTTTTTAAATAAAAAAAATGTATGTTATGTACTTTTACTGCCCCAAGGTCCGTAACCTCGCTTGGCCGTAACCTCGCTTGGCCGTAACCCAGGGTTGCCAGATTGTAATTTGGGTAAAAGGCCAAATTGACTGCCAAAAAAGGCCCCCAAAAAAAGGCCAAGCTTATGTGAAATGAAAAATGTCAACAAAAATGACGTCACGCACGTAAGGGGTGGGAGGGATGACACATTTGTGACGAGGGGTTGGAGTTGTTTAAGAATTTTAACGTCACATCAAAATGCACAACTCTGAATAAAAGCTCCACTTAAATATTTGAATCTTTACAATTTATTTAATGTCGTTCTACATGGCTTCGCGCGTGTGACGCTACCAGAGAGCAATATTACACTATATACCTACTTAAATGACAATAAAGGAGATGGCATCCTTTGCATATGTTTCTCCGTCTTTTCGTGACTTGAAATATTACTAAGCTTTGGTATAACGTTCCAGTGGCAAATTTTACAGTAGACAATAGGCCTCCTCCGTTGTATCAGAAGCCTTTTTAAGCCACACAAAAGTCTTCTCCCATTCACTATTGTACTTTCGATTGCTATCATAATTACTTTTCCATTTTTTTAATGCCGACTACGATGCTAAACCGTAATGACAATACCCTTTATACTAGGACTGGAAAAAAATAATAAAAAAAATAAATAAAAAAGTAAAAATTTAAAAAAAGGCCAATAAAAGGCCAAAAGGCCCAAAAAAATTTTGAGGCCAAACCACCTGAAAAAAGGCCAAATTTTAAAAATTTGGCCTTAAAAGGGCCAATCTGGCAACCCTGCCGTAACCTCGCTTAGCCGTAATTAACCTCGCTTGGCCGTAACCGATGGGGGAACCTAATGTCAATCTGATGTCGCGGGTTCAAAATATTGAAATCCGACCTTTGAACTTGTAAATTACGGGTGACCAACAGTGTGACAGGCAAACCTCTAAGGGGGTGGGGATGGGTGTTGTATATGTGGCTAAGTCAACAGTTTTAACATTTATTAACGTTCCTGAGTCCTTGCCTGTAGTTATTATTTCTCAAATCTGTATATCGTCGTATATCATTTATATGAGGTCAACGGGACCCTGGGGGGGGG
>MUZC01004521.1:301328-314495 GCA_002072015.1 Radix auricularia | reverse complement strand
CCCCCCCCCCCCAAATATATATATATATATATATATATATATAATTAGGCTCTGACAAAGAAATGAATATCGGGACTTAAAAAGTGACCCCGAATTTCCAATAGCTTAGGGCTCATCAAGTCTAAAGTCGGCCTTGGATCTAAAGACGTTTTCCCTTTAACACTATTGAGAGCAATTAAAGCGCGTTGAGGATATAATACAGAGTGGCACGGCAGAATCGCCACAAATATCAACGGCGTCTTATGAATTGATCCTAACACTTGTAGCAAGTCTCCACGATCCGCGAAGTAACATGCAAAAATAAAGTAGTCCATATTCCTGATCACGTGAGCCATGTTGATGTATTATTGCGATTTGTTGCCAACAATATGAGGCCATGGGACTCCTTCCGGCTCAGGTAAAGTCTACGACCTGTCAAATCTAGGACGAAATAAATTGAAAAATGGGAACGCTTATTTAGTTATTTTCACCAGCATTAACCTCTCCTAATTAAACCTAACCTCCGCTAATCGAACGTAACCCGTGATATAATCGCACAATATCTTGCAACGCGTTTTTTGTATTTTTGTTTGTTTGTTTGGTAGGGTATTTTATGTTGTCAAAAGTGTTACTTTTCGGGACTGATTAATGGGGGGGGGGGGATACTTTGAGTTCACGGCTTTTGAAGAAAGGGAAAACAAGGGGAGGGGGAATGCTGTTGTTAGAGTAGGGCGGGCAAAAAACATAAAAGACATGAACTTTTAAGTGTTGATGGTTACAAGATAATAATGTGCGAAAAGATACTTCAGTGCGCTTATCCAAATACGTGAAAGCCAAAGTGATGTTATGTTTTGTAAACCCATCTCTTTATACGTGGTTAAAGAGCCTGAAGTGCCACCCCCTTCCCGGCCCGCATTCATGGGCGTAGGCAAGGGGCCGTCCATAATAAAGTACGTCACGCTCCAGAGAGGGGGGTGTAAGAAATTGTGACAGTTTGTGACGTGGGGGATGGGGGGTCCGGCCATGTGTGACGTCATGGTGTTTAATGTTAAATTTTAATTATTTTGTTAATAAAAAATGTATTTTTGTACGAAAGTGTAACGTACTTTAGAGGGGGGGGGGTCCGAGATTTGTGACAGTTTGTGACAGGGGAGAGGGGGGTAAAATGGTCAAAAATAGCGTGACGAACTTTATGGACGGCCCCCAAGGGGGACAAGGGGGCATTTGCCCTTCCCCCTTTTCATTACAAAAAATGTCATGAAGTTGTTACAATAAAACTGAACTTAATTCCCTGCAAGTTTATTACATTGAAGACAGTGTACACATATCAAACATGAAAAGAATTATATCTGCAAATATAACTAATTACATTACTGATTGCACTAAATACATTTTCTGTCACATTTTCAGCAAAAATAGGCACGCTCTTATATTTATGTGTCCATGTAGTTTCACATACCAAAGGAACATTTGAATTTAGCTTTTTTTCGCTGATTACTTTCTCGGAAAAAACTATAATTGGCTTAATAGTTCCTATTGTGTTTCGTATAGCATTCAAATTATTTAAATTGTCACGACTCACGACAAGATTTAGTTGATGTGAACTGGGATATACAGATGCAGCTTTTGGGTATTTTTTTTTCTAATTTAATATTGCTTGGACTCCTCCTGCTTTACCTACAATTGTAGAATATCCTCAGTATCCTTGACCAACAAACTTTGTCATATCTAATCCGAATTCTAATTAATTTGTAATGACGGTGTTAGCTAAACCTTCTGCTGTCCTATTTACAATTGGAATATATCCCAGAGGTTCTTCTGTGACCATCATTTTTACATTTTTTTTTTTTTTTTATAATCTAACACCAAGTAACATCTGCTCAATGCTTGCATTGTCATTTGTCTCGTCGGCAAGTATAGAAAATGCAACTAACTTATTTCCTTCACGAACAATGTCTGCACGCAAGAGAGACCCACAAATTTCGATTATAGTGTTTGGCGCAGTTGCCGAGATATACTTGGCATTACAAAAACCATTTGACAAATGATTATAAAGAACTTCATCTCCAGATTCAACACGAAACCCTAACAGGTCATACAAATTAACAGAATTTGATTCTTTTCCACGAAGTGCTAAATCAGGCATGCCGCAAAACATGATTGTAGACCCAGTTCTTTGAGATTTTCTTGAATTTTTCTTCTAAATGATGAGTCTATAGAAACTGCTTTGTCTTTCAATAATGCAACAAAATTGCTTGCATCATCATGAGAGCCTTTGTGTCATGTGCTTCGCGCGTGCATCATCGGTTAAATCTTTATATTTTGTGCGTGGTTTGATGACAAATGGGGGTAGGTTTAAGCCTATAAAAAAATTTCTAACATCCTTCTTTTGTTATCCTGCAGTTTCTACACGTATAATATTTATTATAAAAACATAATTTAATTTTGTCCTGAGAACTTACTTTTTTAATTTATGAAATGCATTAGTTATAATTAATATCAGTTGTATTTTAGTTATTACAGCGCTAATTTGTTAATGGTATTAATGTCTAAGACCTTTTTCGGCCCTTATGGTACAGTTAAAACTTTAATTTAATTAAAAATTGAACTTGTATGGCGTTGACAGTTAAATTTTTAAATATTGATTTTTTTCTTTGCCCCTGCCCCCCCCCCTGAAAAAATTCCTAGCGACGCCCATGCCCGAATTCACACATATGTACAACAGCTGACGGATGAAACGTTTGATTGACGATCTGGATAATATTTGTTATTCTGACTCCAGTCACGCGTCGTCGACTCAAGGATTCGACTTTATTTCTTTTTTTAAAATAGAGAAATAAAAATTTTCTGTGAGCATTTGTGGGGGTTTTTTTTGTTTTTTTTTTTTTGTCAGCTAGTGAGGTCGGGGAAAATACGTTTAAAGTACGATTTCTGCATAAAATTTAATAGAAATAGAATATTGAAACGGGCAAATCAAAAATATTTTGTTTGTAAAGTTTAATGAAAGCCAGTCTACTTGACGCTGACAAATGAAATCCAATCCTATTATTTATAATAAAAGACGCTATACATGTATTTCTAGACCCTAGCCGCCCTTATTTTTTTTAAAAAGTTTTATATTGCGTTTTAGTTAGGGGCTAGCTACTGTAAATAACGTGTAAGTCCCTGAGCTGTATACATGATTTTCTTTCAAAGTAATAAATCCGTTAAACAAATAAAATACTTTCTGATTCTCGTATGTCATTTGAAGTAACATTATTATTTGTAGAATTTCAGCATTTTTTTTTAGTATACCCCTTAAGCCTTAAGATATACCTGCATATTATTTTTTTAAGCATATGCTACGTCATTGTGCGAAAACATTTGGGTTGGTGGTGAAGCTGACACTTGCCCCGGGTGCCAGAATCGGTCAGGGTGCAAAAATGTTCTTCTCCGGTGATGTCACATCGGCATTCTCTTGTGTTCAGTTGGGGGGGGGGGACTATTTTCTTCTTCCGCACCGGCTACGTCATCTTTGGTGCCACTCTTCGTGAAAAGATTTGGATTGGACGGCATATTCCTCAGTAAGAAAACGAATTTATTTGGATATAGTTAGCGGGGTCAAGGTTGTCTGAAAGTCCCCTCAGCTTCGAATGGACACTGGTTAGGGAAACAAAGACGTTTGGGAATTGTGTGACCACTCATTAGTCTCAAAGCCTTGGCCAGTGAAGGCTGCTATGTTGTGTAGCTATGGCTGATGTGTGGCTATGGCTGATGTTGTGTAGCTATGGCTGATGCCGTGTAGCTATGGCTGATGTTGTGTGGCTATGGCTGGTGTTGTGTTGCTATGGCTGGTGTTGTCTACATAGGGCTGATGTTGTGTACAGGGCTGATGTTGTGTGGCTATGGCTGATGTTGTGCTGCTATGGCTGGTGTTGTCTACATAGGGCTGATGTTGTGTGGCTATGGCTCATGTTGTGAACAGGGCTGATGTTGTGTGGCTATGGCTGATGTTGTGTACAAGGCTGATGTTGAGTAGATATGGCTGGTGTCACTGGTGTGTGGCTGTGGCTGATGTTGTGTAGCTATGGCTGATGTGTGGCTGTGGCTGATGTTGTGTACCTTGAGCTGATGTTGTGTGGCTATGGCTGATGTTGTGTTGCTATGGTTGTTGTTGTGTACAGGGCTGATGTTGTGTGGCTATGGCTGATGTTGTGTTGCTATGGTTGATGTTGTGTACAGGGCTGATGTTGTGTGGCTATGGTTCATGTTGTGAACAGGGCTGATGTTGTGTGGCTATGGCTGATGTTGTGTACAAGGCTGATGTTGAGTAGATATGGCTGGTGTCACTGGTGTGTGGCTGTGGCTGATGTTGTGTAGCTATGGCTGATGTGTGGCTGTGGCTGATGTTGTGTAGCTACGGCTGATGTTATGTAGCTATGGCTGATATTGTGTAAAGGGCTGATGTTGTGTGGCTATGGCTGATGTTGAGTACCTATGGCTGATGTGTGGCTGTGGCTGATGTTGTGTAGCTATGGCTGATGTTGTGTAGCTATGGCTGATGGTGTGTAGCTATGGCTGATGTTGTGTACCTAGGGCTGATGTTGTGTAGCTATGGCTGATGTTGTGTACCTAGGGCTGATGTTGTGTAGCTGTGGCTGATGTTGTGTACCTAGGGCTGATGTTTTCCCGGGTATAAGAACCATTTTTGCCTCACTTTCCAAGAAAAAGTTCTGCGTTTGGTCGAAAATGCCAAGTCACCATTCAATAATTGCCTACCCTTGAAAATCGACGCCCTTATGCGTCTCTGTTTTAATGTAATTTGTCACGCCGGATCAGAATCGTAACTAGGTTTTCCGCGCCCTTGGCTAATTTATTTTTGGCGTCCTTGGCCTTGACAAATTAGAGTTTTACGGCTCGTTCAATATTAAATTTAAGTAAAGTGAAGAATTATCTTCCGGCACCCTTGGCGACTACCCGGATGCCAAGTCGTTGTTACGCCTCTACGCCGGATGAATCTGGATCAATTCGAATCTCTTTAAAACAAAATAAAAACAAACCGTAAAAACAACGATTTTGACTATAAATCCTTGATATGTGAGACATAACTAAAGGTTTGATGATGTTCAAACATTTACAGACTGACCGTGACTGAACGCTGTAAAACAGGGACGGGCGGGGGTGGGGGTGTCGTCAACGATGTAGTGAACTCCAGCAAACACGTGGATGGATGTCTACAACAAAAACGGTTACCATACATTTTTATTGGAATAAACTAAAAGTGCATTAATTTAATTACGGTACATTCGATCAATCTGAACTTTTGATACAATGTATTCTTAGGTGACACAAGTCTATGTGCAAAATTTCAGCTCGATAGCATGACGGAAAGTGGGTCATTTTTTACTTTTGTTTTTCCGCCCGACGGACGGACCAAAAAGAGAGAGAAAGCCGACGTGTGAAGTTAATATAAGGGATTTAATAACTTTATTTTACAGTTCAAAACACATTTGACAAAATTTGATTCCAAACAACTTCATTTTAATATACATTGAATGTTAATGAAGCCTGAAAATACGCATAATAAATTTTAGGCATTTGAAAAAAATACATTTACCCATAATTGGTAAATAACCTTCCGCATGTGGGTGTTGTAGGACGTATATAGTTAGACCCTGTGACGTGTTCGTGCCTCCGCCTATTTTGGGACGGTTCCATTCATTTTTTTCGCTGTTTGTAAACTTGAGTGCAAATAGTTGAATAGTGTTGATTAAGATTTATATATTTGTTGCTACCTTCATGTAAAGCGCTGTGAGCCCAGTTTTTTACTGGGATACAGCGCTATATAAATCATCAATTTATTTTTATTATTTTTAAGATAAACTGAAACCCATCATTTTTATTTTATTTTAAGATAATAATAATAATTCAACTGTGAAAATTCCTTTCCTTTCCTTTTAGAATATCGTCATCCAATCCATGTTTTATGAGACAACCATGACAAAATATTATATTTAAGTGGAACAATCCAATTCAGGCCCTCTCTTTTCTCATATTTCTCTCTCTCGGTGAAATTATCCCATACCCAGAGATCTGTCGGCCATAAATTTTCTAAACCTACTCAGTTTTCGGGGGTATAGGGTAATCAAACGTGCTTGGTAAAACGTAAATATTGATAGGAAGACTAATTAATCCTTTTGAACAGGACGCAATAAGCTTCTGGATAGAAGGAGAGTCTGTAACAGATAATACAAGATTAGATAATCTTATAATTCGCCTCTCACCCTAATTTCAGGAATGCGACCACTTCTGTACTCTATAGCTCTGAAATTTAGTAAGTTTCTAGCTCTGAACCCTGTAGTTTACGAATAGTTTTTCATTCTGAGGCTCTGTTCTCATTAGTATGAAGCTGATACACATTACTCTGAAACTGTGTACTCAGCCGCCTGAAGCACGTGACACCGTGTAAGTTATGTGTATTATTTTAATTATTTTTTTTTTAAATTTGTGTTCAAGGCTGAGAACAAGGTACAACCTATTTAACATGCTCCACTCCCCGGGGAGCCCTTTGTGACGCTCCCATAAGGGGGGAGAGAGGTAGAGATTTTTAAAATATAATTTTTGCCAGTAGCGCATGACAGCCAAATGGGCGACCGACAGCGAGGATTGTAATATGAAGCCAAAGATAACTGTTGATTTTTCTTTTTTTGGATACGGATTGCCTCGTTGGAGGAAGGTTCAAGATCCGCTGGCCTTCATGGCTCTTGATTTCTGTGCTTTAAGCAGAATACTGGGTTGAAATGCCAATTAAAGTTTAAGTTTCGATCAAATAGTTCAGCTACCT
Organism: Radix auricularia; assembly: GCA_002072015.1. Classification (NCBI taxonomy): domain Eukaryota; kingdom Metazoa; phylum Mollusca; class Gastropoda; family Lymnaeidae; genus Radix; species Radix auricularia. The sequence goes on along the minus strand of MUZC01004521.1, from coordinate 307,693 downwards.
TAGAAAATATAGTAACTACAAGGGTAAACCGGGCAATGCGGGTTTCTTGGTTAGCCGGTGTCTCTTTGAGTTTATAGCCAGAATGTCATTTTAAAGGGTCTATTCCAGGATGGTTTTTTTTTTTGGTGCAAATTCAGATTGTACATGAGCGAATGTATGGCTGTTCTAAAAGTTATGTGCAAGTGTTGGTCTGTTGCAAGTTTTTGCAAGACGGCATGTTCCTTCCTGTGTATATTCAAAGATGTTGTAAAAACAAATAGATCTATTTGAATGTTCCAAATGTTTCAAACGTTTCATGGGTATTTGGAACATTCAAATATTTGCTAACTAAATTCCAAGGTAAGATGCTCAAAAGTGTGTGTGTGGGGGGGGGGGGGTTGGTTCACGCCCATGCCCGTAACGTATTTTACCCTATGGCGGATTAAGGGGGGGCTGAACGGGCTAAAGCCACGGGCCCCCGACGATTTAGGGTCCCCCAAACTTTTTATATTTTATAATAAAAGTGTACAAAAGTTTACACGAACCCTTGAAAATATAATAAATTAATAAATACTATCTATACAAATTATCGCGTTCAGACGTGATAGTATTGATAGTACCTAATAATCGAAAAACTTAAATTGATTCACTTCGCATGATATAAAATATAGTTTATATATTTTAAATTTCCCATTTTCGAGAAGTTCCGCTGGCTGAGTGGAGTTAGCACATGCTCGTGGTATCCCCAGTGTCGGGTTCCATCCCAAGCAAGAGCAAATTTTTTTTTTCTTTTCACACTCAATTATAACTACCGCGAACACATCAAACAGTTATTTCTTCGTGTTCGTTTTTTTTCATTATTAAAATTTAGTTTCAGTCTTATATTAGCTGTTAACAATCATTTTATTTTAAGAATGCTGGCTGGATAGGGCCCCCTTTGATTGCAGCCCGGGGCCCCGTGCAGTCTTAATCCGCCCCTGATTTTACCCCTAGACACTTGTCTAGAGCCACTTTTTGTCACAGACACACACGAGTAGCAGTTTATCGGGTAGAGTGCATTCATTTTACAGCTTAATGTGATATTCCTTTTCACTGCGTTTTAATACCGGCCCACGTCCATAAAGCGAGAAACAAAATACGCCAGGGTTGAGCAGACTCGGAGAGTCGAGGGGTAAACATTCAAAAACATTCACTTGTGCGTCACGGTCTGTGGTTTGTTGTGACGCGTGTCAAATTCACATCGGTGGATTGAACGACATAAGACCCAGTTTGCAGAAGCCTCAAACCTCACCCCGACACCTCCCTCTCCATCAACAGCTGTACCCCACTTTTTTTTAAACAAAGGCGGCCCAAACTGGAATGAATCCATTTAAACGATTAGCACGAGGTCTTCAAACGCAAGAGACGCTCTACGGATTAAGGACTGCCTAGAACCGGTTCAGGGCGGTACTCATGTCTGCCAACTCAAGGCGGTGATTGAATAAAATAGTTTATAGGTAAACCTTACTCTTCCTCTCTGTTATCTGCATGCACACAGTGAGAGAGAGAGAGAGAGAGAGAGAGAGAGAGAGAGAGAGAGAGAGTGGGACAGAGTAAGAGAGGACGAAATGGTCGTTTGAGAGTTGAAGAGGGTGGACTGAATAGAGACAGAAATATATATATATATATATATAATTGGATAGAGAGAAGCTTTTATCTCTGATTAGACATTTTTTACTTATATTTTAAAAGATTGCAAGATTTTTCTCTCATTTCTCTGAAAGCTGTCATATACATTGTATTTACATCGTAGCTCCCATCTATCCATTCTTTTCATCAGTTCTTTCATTTTAATTAATTCGCCCAGTTACTTACATCAAACTCTTCCACAAGTGTTTCTGCCTTTTTCTTCCACTTCCACCAATTATTTCCACACACACAAATGTCAAAAGATTTTTTTTCCCAAAATTAATAGTTCGTGAACTGAAAATGAAAAATCGTTTATTAGCGGTTATACAATACGGTTGGAATAAAACTCTACAGAATCTTATAAGTCTCTGCTGACACATTTATTTGATGGACTGTCCGTCCACTGCGGTCAGATCCTGTTACTGGTGGTGACTTTATTAAGGATTTCTGTCTCTTCGCTTATCTCAGATGGTTATGAGGGAGGGGATTAGAAGCCGACTCGTGTGGAGTCTGATGTTGGATTCCTGAGCCTGACACGAGTGGCGTGACGTCAGTGATGTCAATAATTGTGTACTTCATTGCATTTAACATAGCAGCTTACGACTCGTTAGGAAAAGTTGCTAAGACGTGGTTAAAAATTAATTGCACAAAAAGCTTTTAGGTGGGTTTTTTTCCTATAATTTTAACAAATAAATAAGCTAGAATGCAGATTGAATATGAATATATATATATATATATTTTAGGTGCTGCGGAAATTAACGATTAATTTCTCGATTATCGGTAAAAAAAAATTATTGATTAAAGTAGAGATTAATTTGAAGAGGTTGTTTTAAATAATTTTTCCGACGCCATCGTCCCTTGAGAACGGACGGATGCCATAAACATACATATTATTTTATAAGTACATATAGTGCTGGATGCTGGGTAAAATAAAACAACACCCGCGCACGCACAAACATAATGTGCATAATGTGTCAAGCCGCCATTCAACTTTCATGATCCTTTGTTTGCGTAAGATTGTTTAATTGGGTAACCATACAGTTTGTAACACCTCCGTGTAGGCCTTGACCTTGCCAACCCACTCTCACGAAAAGCACAAAGCGCACAGAAGACACAGCAAACAGCCATATTATAATAAATAATAAGTAAAATAAACAATAAAACTGCCATCCCAATTTCTCTATACGCAACCCTCTCTCCAATCTTCTATAACCAAATGTTGACAAACAACAGGGGCGGATTAAGACTGCACGGGGCCCCGGGCTGCAATCAAATGGGGGCCCTATCCAGCCTATCCCTTTAAATGAAATGATTGTTAACAGCTAATATAAGACTGTAACTAAATATTAATAATGAAAAAAAAAAAACTAACACGAAGAAATAACTGTTTGAAGTGTTCGCGGTATGTTACAATTGAGTGTGAAAAGGAAAATGTTTATTCCACTGCTGGGAATCGAACTCGACACCGCTTGCATCACGACCCTATCGCGCTTTCCACACGGCCAGCGGAGGTTGTCTAAACTAAGAATTTTTATAAACTATATTTTATACTATGTTCTCTAAGGGAGCCAATAAATCAAGTTTTTTTCGATTATTATATTTTCAAGGGTTCGCGCAAACATTTGTACACTTTTATTAGAAAATATCAAAAGTTTGGGGGCCCCCAAACCATCGGGGGCCCCTGGCTTTAGCCCGTTCAGCCCCCCCCCCCCCGTTAATCCGCCATAGCAAACAATGATTCATTGATTCAATGATTCAAAGTTTTGCTCGAAGCAAGTTCTTCTTCCTGTTTACCATTCCGTCAACATGTAACATGGCTCTCAATCCCAAAACATGACCGAGGGGGTGGGGGTTGTTATTTTATTTAACATGAAAAGAAAAGGTGTGGGGCAACTATGTTTGTCATCACGCTCAATTGACAAATTTTAGCTCCGCCTACATACAAACACATCGACGCTTTCATTTAATTTCCGAAGTCAAAGAAGAACTTGGTTTTTAACCTCGCCAAGTCTACTAGAAAATGACAAATGAATAAATGGAACTTGAACTACCAGATAGATTCTATCTGGTTATTTATACTGTAGATGCGAGTTGAGATTATTCTATACAGAAACTGAATTAATTAATGACGTTAGTATACAAAGACATGGCAAGTTTTGAATTAAACTGAGTCAAAAAAAAAAAAAACAGAAGCCAAAATTATGGCTAAACGCCTTTTTTTCTCCTTCTTTGTCATACAAAACAGGGACGATTCACATTTCACACGTGATCGTGATTCTGTTAGAAATAAATAATTGAGTTGGTAGCAGGGTGTAACCACATACAACAGACAGGAGGAAGGAGCAGATCATAAGCTTGGTCAGATGAGAAGGTTTGTAATAGAAGCTATGTGACTTGATTTAATGTATATCAATTTATGTTTCGGTTCGCTAGTCCCTTACTCAATTATTTATTTTCTTTCGGAAATCTGAAACTGCCTTGCCAACTCTATGAAAGCTGTGGGTAATTCCTACATACATTAACTAACCATCATCTATAACAAATAGTTACCGAAAACTCGGAGCAAGCACTCCCAAACAAGGATACTTTCTCTCTCGTACTCCACTGGCTTGTCGGTGATCAACTGGGAGTACCTTCACCATCTGTCAACTCAGAGCTATCATCCTGGCCCACTTGTCAACTCAGAGCTATCATCCTGGCCCACTAGTCAACTCAGAGCTATCATCCTGGCCCACTAGTCAACTCAGAGCTATCATCCTGGCCCATTAGTCAACTCAGAGCTATCATCCTGGCCCACTAGTCAACTCAGAGCTATCATCCTGACCCACTAGTCAACTCAGAGCTATCATCCTGGCCCACTAGTCAACTCAGAGCTATCATCATTGCCCACTAGTCAACTCAGAGCTATCATCATTGCCCACTAGTCAACTCAGAGCTATCATCCTGGCCCACTAGTCAACTCAGAGCTATCATCCTGGCCCACTAGTCAACTCAGAGCTATCATCCTGGCCCACTTGTCAACTCAGAGCTATCATCCTGACCCACTAGTCAACTCAGCGCTATCATCCTGACCCACTAGTCAACTCAGAGCTATCATCATTGCCCACTAGTCAACTCAGAGCTATCATCCTGGCCAACAAACAGGGTAATTTCAACTCAACACTCCATTGACTTGTTATTGAATAGACTCTGATGCAGACGATGGAATCAATCATCATATTAACACCATCATAAAATAATCAACATAAAAAATCAACTTATCAATCTTAAAATTTGGCATTCGTAACAATATTTTTGCCAGCGCTATCCCACTATTTAAAAATATTATGATTTGCATGAAAGATTTTCGGGTCAAGAATGCATTCAGAGATATATATTTTTCTTTACTTTAGAAGGCGTTTTCAAACTATAAACTACGAGTGCACAAAGGAAAAGATTAAACCTAGATTAGACTCTGGCGAGCTCGCTGCTCTGTTCAATGCAATTATGACCCCCTTCCCCTGATGCCCCCTTTTAAACAGTTTCAAAAAGCCACGGGATCATAAAATGAAAAGCTTATGTCATCGTATTAAGTTTCCCTGGCAATGCTGTTTACGGCCGTGCTTATCTGCATACCTAAAGAGCGACCGCACGGTTAGGAACGAAGTGGGGGGTATATTTTTACGGCTATATTTCCATAATAATTAAAATCATTGGGACAGAGGAAGGGTTAAATAATAACTTATCTACGTAATTACTGTCTTTTTTTTTCTTCAGAAATACCCTTACCCTTCCCACTGTCATCTAACCCGCTCCCCACCCAGTCGAATATCCTCGCCCCTCTGTCTAGGGGGGTGAAGAGTCGAAATAAATAATTGTTAAATTGTAATCATTGACGTAGTAGTAAATGATTGCTTGCTTTCTGGAAGTAAATCTCTAGGTCAATGTCATAGTTTGCTTCTGTCACTCTCATGCTCTGTTATTCTCTCAGCCCCATGCACTAATACTCTGCCACGTTCATAGTGTTACCCCCCCCCTCCATGTTATTAATAAGTATTATGCCACCCTCATGCTCTGTCTTTCAACCAGTGTCGTCAAAGTGAGTCGCCTGAAGCGGTGGATAAGGAAAACAACAAAATTGTTTAGCATATTTTTTTATTCCTAGATACATAATTTTCGTCAAACTACACCTAGTTTGTTTTGTAAACAATGTGTGTGTAAAAAAAAAAGGAGAAAAAAAAAGAAAAGAAATCATTACCCCACCTCAAGGGTGGTATTAACCTAATGGACTTAGTGCCTTAAGACACCACTTCCAGCCCCACCCAAAGTAGCATTAACCTAATAGACTTAATGCCTTAAGACACCACTTCCAGCCCCACCTCAAGGGTGGCATTAACCTAATAGACTTAGTGTCCTAAGACACCACTTCCAGGCTCACCTCAAGGGTGGCAATAACCTAATAGACTTATTGTCCTAGGACACCACTTCCAGCCCCACCCAAGAGTGGCATTAACCTAATAGACTTAGTGTCCTAGGACACCACTTCCAGCCCCACCTCAAGGTCGGCATTAACCTAATAGACTTAGTGTCCTAGGACACCACTTCCAGCCCCACCTCAAGGGTGGCATTAACCTAATAGACTTAGTGTCCTAGGACACCACTTCCAGCCCCACCTCAAGAGTGGCATTAACCTTATAGACTTAGTGTCCTAGGACACCACTTCCAGCCCCACCTCAAGG
>MUZC01004521.1:272665-301238 GCA_002072015.1 Radix auricularia | reverse complement strand
TGGCATTAACCTAATAGACTTAGTGTACTAAGACACCACCTCCAGTCGGAGTTATACTTATTTCACCATAAGCCTAAGACTTTGATTAAAAAAGCGATAATGGCGGTCCCTGAAATAAAGTTTTCTTTTAAAGTTTCTTTTTAGAGCATTGTTTTTTAATTTAATGTCAATAGTTTCTTATTATGAAAAATAACACTTGCCAACTTTGTTTTACTTTTAAAAGTTTTTTGATTATCAGTCTGGGTCTGAGTCGCAATAAATATTTTTTATAAAAAATTTTTAAAGAAATTCAACTGAATTTCATGTGTGAAATTACTAACTTTATTATGTTTAATTAAAGTTATAAAGGAAATAAAAACTAATTTTAAAAGACCCCCGTAAAAAACAAGTTTTTGACTAAAAATCCTTTATATACGAGACATAACTAGATCCAGTGCTTTTTTTTCAGTGGGAACTCATGGGAACTGAGTTCCCATACCTTTTTTGGCCAGATTCGTGTATATGTATATAAATAGTCGGCATTTTTAAAAAAAAGTTTTAAAAAACTGATGTGAAATGAGTTCCCAAACATTTTTCGGTAGAAAAAAAAGCACTGACTAGATCTAGAAAGATGTTCATTATAATACGCAGCGCAATACAATCCGAAAATACAAAATTCTAGTTAGTCTATGTCTCGTAAAACATGTTTAATATAGATTAATGCGCACCGATAGTGAATATATTTTTAAAAAGTATTGTCAATATAATGGGCGCCTTATTGCGCGACAGGAAAGGTTGTTTACGCACCACGACACTCTATCTACAAAAGTAACATGATACATAGAGATAATAAAATAATCTAAAAATTTGATAATTTAATGACAGTACATTCGATCGATCTGAATTCTTGAAACATCATTTTTATTATCGTAATGAGTCTAGTCTGCCTGCAAAATTTCAGCTTGATAGCTTACGAGGAAGTGGGTTAAAATTGATCTCAAGTTTTTTTCGGCAAGTGCTCAGGCAGACACCACGAGTTAATATAAAGAATTTAAAAACCCATAACAATACAATATTGACAACTTCAACTAGACAATACTATTTGTCAAAATATGAAAGGTTTAAAAACGCGGACTTTTATCAATCTGAGTGGATTTTAAGTTTTTCTTCGCCTTGAATAAAAAGGCCAATACATTATCACTTACAATTTACAAAAGCAAATAAATGAAAATGTATGTTTTCAATGAAATTTTTCTTCCGGCCATGCTGTTAATTATTGTAATTAAATTAGAAAAAAGAGGAATGATTATTGAATTAAAACAAAAATTTCCGCATTATTTTTTTCAAAACTATGTTAATTAAAAATTAAAAATAGAAATCCTTTAAAGCTTAAATCTGTTGATTATTGGCCAACAGCTGTATATCAATGATTATCGAACTAAATTGATTTGTCAACCAAACTGTAGACCTGAGCTTTCCTGAAAGTAACACCATCAGGATCTCATTAATATGTTCATATACATAACAAATGCTATCACTGGTCACTGGTGAGTTCAAATTTGATAATCAGGAGTAGTAACTTTCAGGCTCAAAAACATTTTGAACTAACATGTTTGTAAAATTATTTATTAGTATTAGTCTACTCCCTTTTTACCTACTGCTACCTTACTTTTATAAACAAAGGTTCTTCTATAAGCAATTATTTAAATTCCTTGAATTATGGATTTGTGGTCCAAGGGAAGTAGGCATGAATTTTACATTTCACTTTGAAATAACTCTAGATAAATAACTCCTGTAAGTATTATATTATTTTGGTTACCCTTCCTACTATGCTTAAAATTATGTAGAAAGGCTTTATAAAAAATTGTTCAATTAAACGGTAAAAGAATTAATCGATTAATTATATATTTATAAGGCATATATAAATCCTGTTTAGTTGCGATTCCTTATTTCGCGAAATCGGTTAAGTAGCGGTAATTCCATGGCTGGCAAATTTGTGAAGTAACACACCAAATTCGGTCTGCTATTACAAGAAATAAGGATGAAAGCCATTTTGTTTAAGTTTATGTATGCACGTCTAAATAAATTAAAATAATATGAGGGGAAAGTATGTAAGTAACAAAAATTATTAAAAAATTATTAATAAACCAGCTTACCAGTTCAGCGGCGTAACGTGGGTATGTGCCGCCCAGGGCAGAACCAAAATTTGCTGCCCCCCCCCCTTGCCGAAAACTATGTTAACGCTGTAAAGTGAAGATAGTTTTTAGTAGAAAGTAATGACACAGTAATAGAGATAAAAAGAAAAGTTTTATTTCTTTAATAAAATTAAAATTTTCAGTTTTTCCTAGTTGCGCCTCTTTCGTGTTCAATGTTTTAAGCCTTGCCATCCTCAATAGCCAAAATTGAAAAAGCAATAGATTAGAAAATTTTGGCTTAATCGTTATTGATATTAATCAATTTTTCATTAAGTTAATTTTGGAAAAGCTATTTTAAGACCTTGCATTACTTAAGACTATTGTAAGCAATGTTCAAATTAATTATATTATTTTAGGCTAGGTAACTTCGAGCCTTAATATGTTAATAAACTTTTATAAATCAAGTGGTCTTTAATTCATTAAAAAAAATTATGCGTGTGGTAAAATAGTCTTTGCTGGAAGATGTCATTTGAATACTCTAATTTGAAGGCAATATTTCAAAGTCCAGCAGATCGCATGGTGTACGAAAATTGTATATTTTTTCTAAGATCTACACTCCAGCCAAAATTTCACACAAATTTCTACAGTAATCTCATCTTATGAATAATATCACTTTCTTTTCAACTGTTTTTTCTAAATAACATGGATACATATTTTGGATAACCAAAAATTTGCTGTCTGGAACTTTGACTTGAAGATTCGATTTAAAGGATGGGGTCTCCACATAAAATTTTATCAAATTTCAAAGCATCCTTAAAGTTAAAGTATCCAATTAATTTCTCTGTGAGCATCTTCTGCTTAGCATTTTTCTAGCACTATACATTTTTAAATTATTTCGTGCATCTTTGACAAAGATTCAAAAATAAAACGAATGTATTGTGACTAGGAAAGTTCCTGCATCTGTTGGTGTGATGAACTTTTTCTTTCTGCCTCTGTCAGTTGTTTTTTTTTTATAGCTTTCAAAAAAATCTCAAATGACTCTACGGTATATTCACTATCTTGTATTCTGAAGCCTTGCTTGTTAATTAAGTAGATATTCCAAACGATTATGGGCATGAATAAGAATATGTAACAACGTTCTAGAGTACTTAAATAGATAATTTGTTTCAGTTGGATTATCATGTAAACAGAATAGATTTAATTAACTATTTGAGCAGGACTTGACAGTGAGAGTTTATGTTATTGCGTCTTTCTTAAACGCCTGTATACTTTCTAGCCATAAAGAAGAAGTATTTTCACATAATGATCCCCTGCAATCAATTATTTTAAGATCGGCATTTATTAAAAATCATTTCAGAAGTGTAAGCAGATTCACTTATTTTATTTCAATGAAATATCTTAAAGATTCTAGGATGCCTACATTTCTAATAACTGGACTTCTGTGGTGATTTCGTGAAATATATGAAGACCTATCGAATACAAAAGAACAATATGGGGTATCTTATTCCTGAAAAAGTATTATTTTTTGCGATCGATATCTCTTAAAATTGCTGTGAGCTCAGTTTGCATTTTAGCTGACACTTTTAAAACCTTTTTTTCATACAATGTTTTGGGATTGCTCGATCGTATTTGGCAAGCAAATATTGCGTTATTTGCAATAGTATTGTCTGTGACCGAAAAAAAAAATTTCTTTTGCAAGGCAATAAAAATGTTTTTTTAAATAACAAATACGTCCTGCCACTTTTTTTTCGTTCACATCTTATTGCTTTTCTTTGTCAATTCTTTTTTATCCGATTTCTGATGCTTTCAAATTTAAAAAAAAAAACTTTTGCAAAATTTATTTTCAATAAGTAAACAATTTTGTTCTTTTTTTTTTTTTTTTTTTTTTTAATTATTTTTTTTTTTTTGATCCTTGAAATCAAAAGACATTAAAATAAAAAAAATAATTTTAGGTAGAATAAACCGTGTTTAGTGTAAGTACGCCAACAAATTTTTCCTGTAGTATATTTAAGTTTAAGTTAAAATCAAACTTGAATCAATTAATTATACCAGGACCATATGGTCATATTCGTTCCTTATATGGGAGTTTGAAGTTTTGGCATTTGAAATGTTAACGTATATAACATAGTTAACTTATTTAATATAGTTCCTTTATTTTATTTTTTTTAAATTAAAATCTTTGCTTTTATTTTATTTTAATAAACTTTATTTTAACGCTTTTCCTTATTGAAGCTAATTAATGAGGAATTAGCCGCCCCCTCCCTTTTTACACACAATGTGTCGCCCTGGGCTTGGCTCATGTTTCATGTACAATAAGTTTTCATTTTACAACAGGAGCGACTGTCAAATTTTAAGAATCATTTAAGCTAACACTACTTCAGTGTTACATTATCATACTACTTAAGTACTTTTCATGGCTGGAGCAATAGAATCAGAAGAATTTATATCCAATAAGGAGTTTGAAGTTTTGACTTTTGAAAAGTTCACATGCCTTAAGATAGATCTTTTATTTCTATAATTAATTTCTTATTTATTTTCTTTTATTTTGATAAAAATCTCAACTTTCTTATAATTTTTTTTCTTAGACATTAATTAACGACCAGGAATTTGCCGCCCCTGGCAAAGTGCCACCCGGGGCATTTGCCCCCCCCCCTTGCCCCACTTCGCTACGCCACTGTACCAGTTCGTGCGTTGCAACGATTTCCGAGGAAAGGAAATTCAAGGAAACTCATTAAGTCCCTATAAGATAACGGTTAATTTACATAGTTTCATCTGTATAAATATATTATTAAAAATGAATGTTTGTTTGATTATCCTTTTACCCAGTAAACACACTTCATCTTTGAGAAATGGTACACTTCCACAATGGAAACTGGCAAACTTTCCGTTACATTTACAGCTACATGTCATTGATGGCACGGGACCCAAACTTTCCCTTTTTCCCCTAATATGAGGTATATATAGCCTAATTATTATTTTAAACATTAACTAACTACTGTGTAAATAAATTGTACTTGGCAAAACGTGGTACATAAAAATTGATAACCAATAATATAATAGTAATAATATAAATCAATCAAACGCCTCATTTCCCTTCATACAGGGCAGGAGATTCAAAAACTTTTTTTTTCGTAAACGCTCCAGATTTTAATCCCTTTCAGTTTTACACGAACTTGGCAAATACTAATAATGACATATTTATCCAACAGGATCAAAAATGACATCTAAATCGGTTTGAATTTTATATATTGACCTGTTTGGGTCCATGGACTTTTAAGGGGGATTTACAAACTTTTTTCTTTAATTACCAGGATAGCAGTGGCGTAGTGAGGAGGGGGGGGGCAAATGCCCCGGGAGGCATTTTATAAAGGACGGTAAATTCTTGGTCGTTAATTAGTTCTAAGAAAAAATTTATAAGAAAGTCGAGCTTTTCATAGAAATAAAAGAAAAAACCAAATAAGAAATTAATAAGTATAATAACAGAAATAAAGGAACTATCCTAAGAAATGTAAAACTTTCAATCGTCAAAACTTCAAACTCCTTATAGGATATAAACTCTTCTGATACTAATGCTACTATACTGAAAAATAGTATGAGAATGTAGCACTGAAGTAGTTGTTAGCTTAAATGATTCTTAAAATTTAACAGCCGCTCCTGCTGTAAAAACAAATTTACTGTGTATGAAGCATAGCAAATCGAAAGCTTGGAGCGGCACATTGTGTGTAAGGGATGGGAAAGGGCGGTTATGCCTCGTTAATCACCTTCAAAAATGAAATTTTAATAACATAAAATAAATTCAAAGAAATAAAGAAACTAATTATATACGTGAACATTTCTAATGTCAGAACTTCAAATTCCCTTATGAATGTAAAGTCTTTTGATACTAATGCTACTGAAATGAAAAACATAGGGGCTAAATTAGTGTACGAATATTAAGAATAATATGGTTCTGGTAAATATAATTGATTCAAGTTTGATTTTAAAGTAATTAAACTACTGGGGAAAAAATTGTTGGCTTACTTACATTGTTTATGCTACCAAAGCATTATTTAAATATATATATATATATTGACTCTTCTCTCTTGACTCTGAGCTATGTGAGGGTGAATATATANATATATATATATATATTGTCTTTTGATTTGAAGCATCATCAAAAATAATGAACAAAAATGCTTATTTCATGAAATTAAACCTTCGCACGCATCCCTATAGATCTATCCAAAAGTAGCCAACCACGAACATGCGCTCAAAAGTTCCAATGTTTTTTTTTTTTTGAAATAGGAAATGATCAGAAATCGGATTTTAAAAAAAAAACAATTGACAAAGAACAACATTAAGTTTTAAAAGAAAACAAAACAAAGTGGCAGGACATTTTAGTTAGAATTTTTGACATTATTGAATCCTGGCAAAAATAAAAGTGTTTTTTTCTCTCCCCCCTCTCCGGTCACAGAGAGGACAATACTGTTGCAAATAAAGGGAATATTCCGGAACCAATGCATTTGCTTGCCAATTACGATTGGGCACCCCCAGAACATCATGTGAAAAAAAAGGTTTTTAAAAAGTGTTGTTTAAAATTCAAACTGAGACTAAAAGCAATTTTTAGAGATATAGATCGCGAAAAATCATCTTTCTTCAAGAAGAAGATACCCAATATTTTTCCATTGTATTCGATAGCCCTTCATATAGTTCACATAATCTCCAAACAAATCCAGTTGTAACGATTGAAAATAAATAAGTAGACATTGTAGAAACTTTCAAATACTTCATTGAAGTAAAGATGAATCTGCTTACAACATTTCTAAAATAATTTTTATTAAATGACGTTCTTAAAATAATGGACTGCAGAGGATCATAGTGTTTTAATACTTCTTCTTCATGGCTGGATAGTGTACAGGCGTTTAAGAAAGACGCGATAACATAAAGTCTCAAACATTTAATTAAATCTAATTTGTTTACATGATACTCAAACTAAAACGAATTATTAATTTTAGAACTCTGGAATCTAGAACGTTATTACTCATTCTTTTTCATGCCCGTACACCATTTGGAATATCTAATTAATTTACTTTACAAGCAAGGCTTCGGGATACAAAATAGTGAATATACCATACAGTATGAAGCTATTTTGAGATTATTTTTAAAGCTATGATAAATTAATTACGATCAATAACGAATACGCCGAAATTGTCTAATCTATTGCTATTTCAGTTTTGGCTATTGATCATGGCAAGGGGCCGTCCATAAATTACGTCACGCTATTTTTGACCAATTTTAACTCACCCCTCCCACAAATCTGAGACCCCCCCCCCCACCCCAAGCACGTCACACTTTCGAAAAAAATAGGTTTTAAATTAACAAAATAATTAAATTTCTGATATAAAACACCGTGACGACACACATGGCCGGACACCCCCCTACCCCATCCTCCCTCTGGAGCGTGACGTACTTTATGGACGACTCCCAAGGCTGAAAACGTTGATCATTGATACACAAAAGACGTGACATCAGGAAAAACAGAAGATTTCATTAAAATATTTTTATTTTCGAAGCTATGTCAAAAATTCCAAAATTTATTTATAAATGTATAGCCTTAGCTAGATCTAGAAAAAATGCTAAGCAGAAAATGCTCAAAGAGAAATTAATGGGTACTTAGAGAACAGAGAATGCTTTGACATTTGATAAAATTGTGTGTGAAAATCTCTTCCTTTTAATCTAATTTTCTAGTCAATGTACTAGAGAGTAAATTTTTGGGTACCCAAAATAATATGTATCCACGTTATTTAGAAAAAACATTTGAGAAGAAAGTTCTATTATTCATAATTAGGGCTGTGAATTTCTTTTGAAAAATGCTGCCCGGGTACCCGTCCGAATTTCGAACGAGTACCAGGGTTACCCGTTCGAAACATTGCATATTTTCCCTGTCATGACCGCTATACAATGCTACCTAGCCACCTTCCATGCACCTCATTTCACACAGTAGCCACATGGCCGACGTCCATAAATTACGTCACGCCTCTCCATTATGACGTCACAAAGATTTGCGCCCCCCACCCCCCACCCCCCAAAAAAAGGCCGTAGGCTACTTCTTTTTTTTAAATGAGCATGTGTCAAATAACTTTATTGTCACTTAAGTTTGTATTTAATGTGAAGTTGAACTCTAAAATAGATACACACGTAAATCCGTGTAAAACGTCATTAAATTAATTGTAAGCAATCGAATATTTAAGTGCAACTTTTATTTAAAGTTGTAAGTTTTGATATGACGTCACATTTTTAAAACACACCCCACCCCTCTCGTCACAAATTTGTGACGCCTTCCTTGCCTATGTGTGAAAGGTCATTTATGGGTGGCCTCTATTACCAATTTTACACTGTTAGTAACTTTTTAATTTGTTAACTTTAAATACTGACATCCTTGTACGCATTATTAACATCAGTTTTTCTAGGTCAACACGCTTTACTGGACACAAGAAACAGAGGCGAATTCAAAGGGTGTAGGATATTTTACTGTAGAAATTCATGGGAGATTTTGGCAGGTAAGTAGCATTTAGAAAACAGATACAATTTTCGTACACCAGGCAATCTGCTGGACTTTGAAAAGATTCCTTCAAATGACATTGTCAAGCAAAAGCTTTTTAACCTCACAGGTTGAAAAAAAAGAATTAATTTATTCAAGACCAGTTGATTTATAAAAGTTAATTAAAATCTTAAGGCTCGAAGTTACCTTGCCTAAATTAATATAATTAATTAATTTGAAAATTGCTTTAAATTGTCTTAAGTAAAGCAAGGTTTTAAAATAGCTTTTCTAAAATTAAGGTAATGAAAAATTAATTACGATTAATAACGATTTATTACAACAAAATCGTCTAATCTATTGCTACTTCAATTTTGGCTATTGAGTAAGGCAAGGCTGAAAAAACATTGATACAAAAAAGTTTGTGCCATCAAGAAAAACAGAAAATTTCAATTTTATTAAAGAAATTAAGTATTAAGTTTTTATTTTTATCTCTAATATAAACATTTATAGTGTCATTATTACTTACTAATAAAAAAACTAGCGTTGACATAGTTTTCGTGGAAAGGGGGCGGGGGTAGGTTTTAGTCCTGCCCTGGGCGGCACATACCCACGCTACACCGATAGGGGTTAAAGTTAAAGTGATATTTTAATTTTTTAATGTTGTATGATTAAATTCGGGTTTAAATGGATGAAAAAAAAATGTTTTGCTATTTTTGAAACTTGAATAATCCATGATTAAGTAATTGTTTAATCTTATTTATAAATCATCATAACTCAGAAACTATTGAAGTTTGAAGATAAAATTAAAATGAACTTTGTACTGATGATCTTTATGCTATTAATAATGTATTCAAGAGAGCTTTTTAATGTAATGTAAACAAAAAATGTTTTAAAATGTCTTACATTCTCGGGTGTCATGAAATATAATGGAATAAATAAAATTAAATAATATATCATTTTAAAAAGTTATATTTTTTTTTTTTAAATCTAAATTATTATTATTAAAAGCTTGCTAAAGAACCTAGTAAATGATGTTAGTTAAATGTGTTCCAAATTTAAGCTCTTTATCTCTACCGATAAAAATTTTACACCTTACAAGGTGCTGAAAAAATACAAAAACAAATAATGGAGTAAAAACATAAAAACAACTTCAATATAATTCACATGTTTTATTAAATTGTTAGAAAATAGAAAGCTATCATTTTTAATAATCTCAAATACAGATAATACATTTTACATTGTAACGATATTAAAATAATGTGTTCATATATTTTTACAAATTAATTACAGCACCTCCCCACTCCCAACATTTAAAAAAAAATTAATCAATCACATAATCAGTTGTCCAGACAACAGAAACTCTTTAATTTTACCCCACTTAGCATTGCACGTGAATGTTATGACATGAACAATTTTGGACGGCCTTATTCGCGCACGTAAGTCATTGCATTCTGTGCGTATTCATGTAAATCTAAGTACCGTAGACTTCCTGTGAATGTAGCTGACAGTATGACCATTTTCCCCAGTTCATTGGGATTCCCATCAGCAGCAATAACGTTGTGTAAATGAATATATTCTTCTGATAGCAGTTTGTTAATTGTTTTGGTTTAATCGAACAAAGAGAAGTCGTTCGGTTTCGATGTCTGCTTACATATCGAAAACACGCTGGTAGAACAAATGCCAAAATTTCAAAATGTGATCTACTTGGTTTTCAAGAATCATCAACCGATAAGAATAGTGATTCATGGCTCATGGCACTGACTTTCTTATTTGTCTCCTCAAATGTTTGTGGATTTCTCATTTTGATGTTTAAATGATATCCATCTGAACTTGCCAGAATAAAATTGGATATTGCAACGCACCGTATGAGTATGAGCGATGAGTTTCTAGACTCGCTGAACATTATCATCTCTACGATGAAGAACTTTAGAACTATCTCGTGAGTTAAATTATTTACCAACTATGACGATCGCCACTTCATTAATTGTTGGAGCGTTGTAAATGTATTGTCTCGAGTTGGCCGACTGGTGTTTCATCAGCTCTAATACTAATAGCAACAACGTAGTCAACATTTGGCATTCGCTCGACTGCCGTTCTAAACAGTTGGACAGATTGGTGGTGTTGATCGAAAAAAAAATGTTATGAATGCAGCAACAATTTCTCGTCTAGCGCTGGTATGGAATTAACAACGTTGATCAACGTGCTCATCAGTGGTCTCCATGAAATAAATTTTGAGAAATGTGTGAATAGTGTGATCTGAATTCGGAAGTGGTAGAAGAGATTAAGTTTAAGTAAGCAGGATGGTAAATTTGTCCTCTGGCTTTGAAAGTTGGCATATAATCATCACGTATGATTTCTGTTGCACCAAACGATGTCATTTGGAAAAATGAATTGTAATTGCGTTTATTTTCCAAAAAATGTTTCGACTGGTTTGTGTCATTTGATACTGATACCAACGTTGATAACGGTTCGGGGTGGTAAATGCACATTCCTGGAGTTTCATTCAAAATTTGCATAATTTGTCCATTTTACTAATACTAATAATATAGACACTTCGATGAAGACTGGGCTGATCCGAAGAATCTCGACCTTGGCGTCACGACGCTACCGGTTGCTGGAAACAGAATTCTATAAATTCTAAAAGGATTTTTTTAAATGGAAGGTTTTAGGGTTTGGGTATTAGGTGTAGCTATATAATTTTATTTTTAGCTTTTTCAAGGACGTGCCATAGCAACAAAGATGGCCGCCGGTAATGACCTCATTGGGTCACGGTCGATAAAGTATCATTTTATCATAATACTAATACTCATAATCAGCATCGTAATGGAACGGATGAAGATTTAAATTATCTTTCAGAGTCCGTCTGAATCTATTATTACTTTCTCGATTGGTTTCTAGTCTTTCTCTCCATTGGTGCACTGTTTCATTGGAGCGGGCTTGAGCAGTGTTAGGGAAGATGAAAATTTAAAATAAAAAACTCACCAATTTTTTTCCAAACGGTCATTAAATGTCACACAAAAGTGACATTTTTAATTAAAAAATGAATAACACAAGTATTTTTCTAAACTTCATCCATAAGTACATCACAAAGAAATAACTTCACACTGAAATATAATTAAATAAAATACCAGGGCTCAATATCCATTGTCACTTTAAGAAAAAAAATTTTTTTCATAAAAATGAACTTTTTTGACATGGAAAGAGAAAACTGTATGTTGCCATTAGAATATGTTTTTAAAAATATTAACTTACAAATTATTTTTCATATCAAATGTAAAATGTATCACAATCACAATTATTGTCAAATGTGTGTGCATGGTTCAGCTGTGGAATGCTTTGAAACAGTCCATGTGAATGTGCGGATTCGTCTCACAGCCAGAGCATACATAGACAGTTCGCCCTGATCTGCAGTGCTTGCAAACTCTGTCCTTTTTGGAGTTGACGGGCACATGCTTAGCTCCAATGTTTCTTTCAATGGCACAGGGGCGTCCACGGCCAGGTCAAGAAATTCCAATCTTTTACTCCTCTGGAATGTTTGCAGCATATTCCGTGAGCTGGTCAACAAGCTGCAGCTTGAATTTTCTGTCATTTTCTTTCTTTGATCTTCTGGCCTTGTCAGCTTGTGTAAAATAAAAGCATTAACAGTGCAGATCTCTATGGTCCTGAAAAAAAGCTTTTTCCACCACTTTTTGGATTTCTGGATATGCTGGCCGTAGTAACCCAGAAGTTGATCACCTCGGTCGCAACCATTCATGAACTGGTTGTATTCATTCACAACTCTGGGTTTATCTTATCTTATATGTTACAGACGCTCCTTCTGTACAGAAGATTATTGCGTCCTACGTATTTCTATGGTTTGTGTTTAGTCCTGTATTCTTACTAGAGTTTTAAAAGATGATAAAGTGGTGGCTTTCCTGGTTTCTTCAGGCAACCCATTCCACGCCCGAATACCGGACGGAAAGAAAGAAAACTTGTATGTGTTTGTTCTTGCATATGGAATAAGAAAGGTGTTTTTATCTTTATGTCTATTTGAGGGTTGTATTAGGTTATCTTTGTGTTGTATTTCTAAATTAGAATTTATTGCCTTATGTATAATTACTAATTTACTCTTGGTTCTTCTATCCTCTAGTGTTTCAAGGTTTAATGATTTAACTAATGGTGTTACTCTTGTCAGTTTTGAATATTCTCCAGTAATGAATCTGGCAGCTCTTTTTTGTATTTGTTCTAACTTATCAATATTTTCTTTGGTGGATGGGTCCCATACTGAAGATGCATATTCTAGTATAGGTCTCACCAGGGTGAGATAGCATTTTAGTTTTATATCTTTGTTACATTTGTAAAAGTTTCTTTTTATAAAGCCTAAGGTTTTGTTAGATTTTTTAATAACTTCATTGACATGGGGATTCCAAGATAGTTTCTCATTTATTATGACTCCTAAGTATTTCGCATCTTTAGCTTGGGTTAGTTCTTTTCCATGAATGAAATATTTTGAATTTATTTGTTTCTTTTTCTTTGTTACTCTTAGCAGTTGACATTTTTCTGGGTGGAAGGACATACTCCAGTTAGTTTCCCATTTTATTAATTCATCTAAGTCTTTTTGTAAAATTTTGCTATCTTGTTCTGACTTGATTGTTCTATAGATTATACAATCATCAGCAAATAACCTAACTTTAGTTCCTGTTGAGATATTGTTGGGTAAGTCATTTATATAAATTAAAAATAGTAAGGGACCTAGGACAGTTCCTTGTGGAACTCCTGAGTTAACCTTTATTGGTGTAGATTTAGAACCATTAATTATTACAGTTTGCTCCCTACCCAATAGGAAATCTTGGATCCAGTGATGTAAGGGACCTGAGATTCCAAAGTATTTAAGTTTTTTGAGTAAACTAAGGTGGTGAACTTTGTCGAATGCTTTTGAGAAGTCTAGTAATATTGTATCTATTTGATCATTATTATCTAAGCCTTTTGATAGATCATCTATTAGGCCTATCAATTGAGTTTCACATGATCTGTTCTTTCTAAAGCCATTTTGGTGTGGGCATAGGGCATTATATTTGTCTAGGTGGTTAACTATTCTGCTATATATTATGTGTTCCAGTAATTTACATGTGATACTAGTAAGTGATACAGGTCTGTAATTACCAGGGTCTGACTTATCACCTTTCTTAAAGAGCGGCGTTACATAGGCTAATTTCCAATCCTCGGGCACTTTACCCTGGTTTAGAGAGGCTTGAAAAAGAACTACAAGGATTGGGGACAGTTCATTGCTTAATTCTTTTAATAACCTGGCAGGTAATTCATCTGGGCCAGTAGCTTTGTTTATTTTTAAGTTTTTTAGGAGTGAATGTATACCTATCTCATCTACAGTTATGTTACCTATTTCTTCCAATTTATTTAAATTTATTGAAATTTCCTTGTCGCCTGAGGCAGAAAATGATGATGCAAAATATTTGTTAAGGATATTAGCTTTATTCTGATTATCATTATAGGTTTTATTATTTGAGCCTTTTAGTGTGGCTATACCTGAAGGCTCCATTTTTTTAGATTTGATAAAGGACCATAAGTTTTTATTGTTATCTTTAGTTATCACATTGTTTATATAATTATTTTGGAGGTTACGGCTAAGTTTCTGTGTCAGGTGCTTAATTTTTAAGTATTTTTCATGGTATGTTTAACCGGAACATTCTCTGCGACTGTTTTATTGGAAACAACGACAGGTTTTTTGTCTTTAATGGCCAAACACAACAATGACCTGTCATTGTGTACCCAGTATTTCAATTCCATATGTGCAATCTTTAAATTTTTCATTTCTTTTGGAAACCCTACTCTGTTGGACTGCACAATTCCTGTGTAGTAAAACTGTTCCTTCTGAAGGTAGTCTAACAATGCTTTGGTTGTTTAACATACTATGAGTAGGGTTCCAAATTTTTTTATGGCCATACCACCGTCTTTATCCAAGGGCGGATGGTATGAGTTGTTGGAGCCATAGTATGTAAGGATATTACACACATATCTCCTCACACTGTCAACAAGACAAAAGCTCTTGATGTGGTATATGTGTGGCTTACTCTTGTTAAACTGTTTGTAAGCCCACCTTCCCTTGAAACCTACTATCATCTCATCTATGGACAGCTCCTGGTCTGGTGTGAATGCCTTAGTAAAATTTAGTATCAATGAGTTGACAAATGGCTCAATTTTACATTTATTTTCTGCATCAACCTCAGAGGCATGAAGGAATGAGTGGTATAATGCTTCAAAACGTTCTCTTTACTTTTGAATACCAAAGTGTATGCAGTCCCTGATCTGAGGACCAATAATCACAAATAAATGGGCGAGTGTCCATCCCCATCATTGCTGTAACTGCAAGAAATGTATAAATTTCAAATGAAGTAACTGGCTTCCAGTCTTGAAAAATAGACCTTTTTCGTGCTGGGGTGTTTAATGGTATCCTGTAAGAAGTATAATCATTTATTGACACTTCCAGCTTATCAATAATTTCTGCTTCTAAAAGTGTACAAATGCAGTCTATTTCCTTTGATTGGCCTGACACAAGGTCTAAATTTACCCCTGTGTTTCTCTTTGGTAAAAATCTAAAGTTGCACCCTGACTTAGTGCCAAGTTCAGCTCTTTCCAATTTGAAACTACATTTGTATCAGTAGAAGCAACTTTAGGCCTCCCAACTCTTCTACCAGTTACTAGCAGACACTTTAGCTGGGGGCAGGGCCTGTTCATCAGCTCATCATGAATTGTTAACGTCACTTTCGGCTTCACTACAAAAACTATTACTAGTGATAGAATCAGAATCATGTTCAGCATCAGAAAAGTCTAAAGTCACTATCTGATTCATCATCATAAACAAAATTTCTCATTTGGTCATCAGTATATTACTTTACACATTTTTTTTATTGATCACCAGATGATCCGGGCTGAGTATCTATGTTTATAATCAAATGGAAACAAGAAGAAAACAACAATGGCTTGAAATGCTCTGTTCACGGTGTAAACACATTGAAAGAAGGAAGTCTTACTTTTTTTTTTATTCAAGGGAAATCATTCTAAATTACAAAAGAAAAATTTTAAAATCTACATTTCACAAAAGAAACGAAACAAAACTGCTCGTATCATCGATACATCCAAAATGCCATTTTAAATCAACGACAGGAGCGTTGTTCCGGAGAAAAAGAGTTAAATATTCACAATAGTTAAATCTGATATTGGGCTTCAATAACAATCCAGTTTCACAGGAATATATCAATAAATATATTATTGCATGGAAATTTAACTACACTGGATAAGCAAATTTTAGCGTAACAGCCTGAGACTCAAAATGCCATAACTCTTAAAACCTTAAGCCTTTCAACTTTCAGCATAATCTAATATCACTTAATCAATTAGTGTTCAAAGCAAATTCAATATAACTGCAAGAGGAAAGTATTGAAAATTTGCACTCGTAAATGTATTGATGGATCGCCCTCGATAATCTGGTGATTCTGCTTTCAAACAGGAATCATTATCAATTGGCAGAAGATGTCATGTCTCTGTGGCATCAAACTAGCAGGCTTGGTTTGTGGTTTCATCAATAAACTCCAATCAACAATTCATCCACCCCTCCTACATCCCAGATATGTTCAAACCTGTGCCAAACTAATTTTTCATCGCCCTACACAGTGCATCAAATATATTCTGTTAAAAGACCCATCAATCGATCACCTAAATCTTGATTACCACTGTCTAAAACTGCTTGATATCTTTTTATAACTTTTTCCTAGTGGATCTGTCTTTCCACTGCCCCGTTTCTAACCAATTCTGCAATAAAAAGTCATTTACTAACTTCTCCCGATCCTCACACTGGTTTTTAATGTGATGCGATTGACCAACAGCAAACTCTTTTGATACCACCTGTTCATTGGTGCTTTTTCAAGTTGCCTATTCATCGTTTTATTAACTTAAAATTTAACTTTGCCATCAATGAAACCTATAGTAATAGTAGCAATGGGGGAACGCCAAAGCTGTTGACCCAATATGCACAAGACTCTTTCTCTATGCATGTTATGGAGTAGTGCAGATGAAGTTTTTGCAAGTAACTCAGGTGACAATGATCCTGTCAGGTATGGTTTCAATTGCCTTTCAAGGACAACTACAAATCCTTCTGCAAGAGCTATTGTCAATCTTTTGAATGACTCATCTGCCTCTCCACTTTCTAAACTTAGCAGCACAGGGTCATCAGTTTTTAGGAAGTTGCTGAAGTAATCTTTAACCGTTGGTAACAAAAAGTCAGGATGTTGCTTCAATGTCAACAACTGATCCAACACATCTTCATAAATGGTCCCTGAAATAATTTAAGCATATTTTGTTTAAAAATGTGCAAAATAAAGGTCTACATTTTTTTAATTATTGCAATCAAATCAACTAATTTCACCAAAAAATAAAGCAACTTAAATTATTTTTCTATATGAGCTCTTCCAGCTTTGTTTTGGTAAAAGAGTCATTCATGGGTCAGAAATAACTTTCCCAAAGTTTAAACAAACCTAAGCAAATTAATCAAAGAAAAAATATTTCAGTATGCATTTATATATTCAAAAACACTTCATTTTTATTTTTAAGTTAAAAAAAACACTTTAAAAAGACTAAGGAAGACTAATGAAATATTTACACACACATACCAAGTATCCTTAGCTGCAAAATAATTGGGGATTCTCCAAATCCTTCAGAATGTGGACTGACATCTTAGCATCTCCTTTCTACTTTGAAAGGAATTCTTTTAAAATCTCCTTTGAATGATACACCATCACTCACACTGCAAGATGAAACAGTATGTGCATTCTGTTTCCCACATATCTGGTTATTATCCAGTATGAAAGTTTTTTAGCTTTAAAAAAGAGCTGAAGACTCCTGGTTCAACAGATTTTATTTTGTATATGTGGACAATTTTTTAGAAATTATTGAAATCTTTTTACTTACACAAATATGTTTTCTAATGTATAGCTGAATGAGAGAATAATTATTCTTAAATAAAATATAATTAAAACATTAAAACTATTTTAACACCCATCTGAGCTTAGATATAGAGTAAAGCAAATTAGAAGCTTTTCCTTCACAATCGTAATTAAATTTCTTTAAGATTTTTCTAGCTTGAGATGCTAACCCTTCAGCACTACCAACTCTGTGCCTAAAAACTCAGATAGTTCTTTGTTGATACAGTGATATACAGCTGCTCTGTTAGTTAAGTGTTGATGCAAAGAATTTTTTTAACTTAATCATCACTACTTGCTGATGTACAATAACTTATACTTATACACAACAAAAGGAGTGGCCAGATAAGACAGATTCTGTAATTCCCTTGTGATTTGTTTGACATTAGAATCTGTTTTTCCACTGCCCAGGGATGAAAGTTTTATAGTAAATTGCTGATCAACAACATCTACATGACTACATGACACTCATTGACATGATGGCAGCTTTTTTGGTTGTGGCATCCTAAGATATGGCAGTGCCATCCTGAGTCTGAGCATTCAATAAAAGCTCCCCTGTTTGTAAATCTGAAATGACTCCTATTTAATATGCCATTAGATTAGAGATGATGTTTAGCATCCAGGTAACCTGAAATTTGTATATTCATCACAACTCTCTACTTATAATTCAATTATTATATTAATCCAGCTTTCTGAAAAGTCACAGTACTCACAGAGACATAGTTGATAAATAACTATAATCTAATATCTATACTACTAAATAAATAATATGACTATTGTACTAAGTTATACTAATATTATAATTTATAATTATGACTATGATCTTGACATAGTATAGTATTATAGAGTACTATACTATAGTATACTAAGTAATTTCTTATTTGAGAGTTTATTTTATTTTTTGCTCTACAAAAATAAATTGCGCTAAAATACTCAAATATGTTATATAAAATTACCATTTGACCCTTTGCTTAGGAATAAGGCTAATAAGCTTCTTCTACTTCTTGAGTATAAGTATAATAGAATAATTAGAATAGAATTGAATAGAAGAACCCTCAGTAACAGATAAGATAAGCTCAGCGCACTGTATGAGGACAGCAATGGATACACTTTTTTAATCGCTTTAACTTTAAGAAATTTACACATTAGATCACTTATTATTATTATATATATCATCACTACTGCCACACGATTTTCTCCAAACATAAAAAGTAAGAATCAAACTGCTCCTCCCCAGGACAGTCAGGACAGGTTCTCGCGGGCAGAGACCGTTTTATTGTGCTCCAGGTGCCTTCTATGCCAGTCTATGGTGTTGGTCTGCGCGCCAGTTTCAGAGTGTTTAAACTCGAGGCTATGGGCATGGGAAATTAAGTTATTGTGCGTGTATGTATGAGCGTGAGTTCAGAAATGCTGTTATAATAACAGTGAATGTTATTGTTGTTTAAATTTGAAAAAGAAAGTAGATAACATGTCTTCTTTTCTTTGAGAGGTTCAAAACTCAAAATTAGCTTGGATTTGAATCATAGTTAATTATTAAAACATTTAAATTACTCTGCCTAAAGATTTCTATTTTTAAAATTATTGAACGATCAAATTATCTATTCAAAATATTTTTAATGAATATATAATTTATAAATATTTATTTCAAATACCAAATATCTATTGAAGTAATGTGAGTCCAAACCAGTTTTTAAAATAGAAAAACAAAAACATTGTGAACAGAAAACATGGCTGGAGGAGGCCACCGATCTGTATTGAAACAAAAAAATAAATCCCACAATCATGGGAAACATAGAAGTAAAAGAAATCTTAAACGGGAATCTCATGGTAAATATAAATTAGTTGAATCTTTAGCTTGATCAATTGATTAAAGGGTGAATACAACGACTCTGTTCAAACAAACACCACCAATTATCGATAACCACGTCTGTTTCAGTTTCAGCAATGTACAATTATCTGGGCATATAAAATATATTTAATATATCATATGTTGTTAGACATATAAAATAAACAACGGCTAATTATCGTTGTACGGATCCAAGATGGTGGCCGCGTCGAGGACGGTAATATTGCTAGGTCGGAAACTATACACCGCCCAATTTAAGAGAAATTAGTTAAGTTTTAACATTTTCATTTTTATAAGTAGGCACTTAAGAAAAAAAATTAACTTTAAAATAATAAAAAAACCAATAGCATAATTAAATAGAGCTGATTTTTAAGTGAATTTTAACACCAAAATTATAATTTTAGGATTAGTAGTTTTAAAGTTATGAATTTGTAAAGTGTGGTTCAAATTGTCCCAAGCCCCAGCCCCAATGCATTTTTCCCCCAAATTCCGCTGTTTGCGTCACGCACTTAAGTCTTTGTTTTAATAATGATTTTATTTTCAGGATCAATGCTAGGAATAAAATAATTAGTTCTTTATTTTGTTTTTAAAATATTAGCCTATATATTAATAAATCATTTTACTTTGTATTAAGCTTGTTAACGGTTAACCGGTTAGCCGATTAACCGGTCCTCAGATCAGGATCGGTCATCTTTATTCAGGACCGTGTAACCGAAAAGAAAACAACAACAAAAAAAAACCCACTAGCGGTAACGTCAACGTAGTGAAAAAAAAACAACACAAGCCGTAACGCGCCACTCCCTCTCGCTTTGTCACGGTGAGTAAAAGCGATACCACGATCCAGCTGACAAGTAGCCTAGGTTGGCATTCAAACTAATCAAACCTTCAGTCTCCAAGCTGTAAGCGTGCGTACATGACGCGTTATAGCCTTGCTTCATTGAAGTTCACAACTAATAGTACTAGTTACTAACAGTGCGTGTTTGATGTCAACAACGGTCAAGGCCGAGGCTGTTTCTATTTATATTTATTATAGTCTGTTTCTTATAAAGACAAAGAAAGCTATAAAAGCATATGACCCCGTGACCTATCCGCATTTTCTGATCACCGGTTTATAGTCCATTTCAGGCATTCAAAAAACGTATTGGCGCATGCCGCTTAGTGAAGTACATGTACCTATAACTATATTACGAGAGGTATTTGAAAGACGTAGCAAAGATACCGGGCGATTAATCGGCCCACAAATTCGAGTTCGGTCTTTTAGTGACAGTTTTCCTGCCTATCAAAGGCATTTGTTTACCACATTAACAGTACGGGGAGTGTAGCTCAAACCCTATTTGAACAGAAAAAAAACGGGGAGAGTCAACGTGTGAATCGCAAAATTCAATTATTCTGGCGAGTTGACGATTGAAAAATAATAAATTTTTAAAAAAAATAAATTCCATTTTATCATCATTGTTTATTCCGTAGCTTTATAATTTTATTATATTATTAATTTTAATACGCGAGTTGACTGGCATCACACACAAGAGAGGTAAACATGACGTCAAAACGGACGGGGCGAGGCGTTGGTTTTTGAAACTAATGAAAAATACTTCGCTAATTTTAACTAACGATTGAACCTGTCCTCTTATTTAGACCTGTGAACTACGAGTCCTCAAAATAAAATATAAAAATGACAATTAACCATCACTGTTTAGTTAATTTTTTGGATTTAAAAAAAATGCTATGAATTGAGGTCAATGTGGAAAGAGCTGAACGCAAGCGGGGGGGAAGCAGGCTTTGATGCCATCAGACGACGCGAGACGACAACATTCTCTTGTTAGTTCTCAAAACATTAGGGAAATAAGGACGAGCGGTTAACCGGTCTTTTTTTGAATGGTTAGCCGGTCCTCAAAAACGAGCGGTCTTAACAACCTTACTTTGTATAACAGTGAAATTTATCTTTAAAAGAAGTTTCAGTTGTGTTTACAAGTCCCAATTCACCCACTATCATCATGACCTACATATAAATATCAGTCTCCTTTTGAACCTTCAACTTTGGCTCATGAATAATTAATTTAACCCTGACCAATGGTTCAAAGATTTTTGCACACAGCCATAACTAATGAATGAAACTAATAAAGACGTTGTAGTAGGAGGAGTCAAAATGAGGCTCAGTGAATAGTAATGAGTAATGGTTGCCATGGACTAGTCTGCACACGGTACATTATTATGAAATTTCATAATACCAACTCTGCAGGGTTAAGCCGTCTAAATTTAGTAAATTATTGAACTAATTCCATATTAGATCATCTTTAAAGTTCAATTATCAAATATTTTAATGTTAAAAATATTTTAAAAAATGAATATTTTATAAGCATCTGAGACTTCCGCCATTAAAAGGGGGCGTGTCACTTCATAATCATGAATGGGTCAGTGCATGGTAAATTTTCTAAAATTATAAAAAAAATGTTCTTCACGTCCTAGCTCATTGAAAATTGGCACACATATAAATCGATTGATAAAGAAGGACAAGAATTAATATGAAAGAACAAGAATTTGAATTTCTGCAAAAGTTTTTGGGGTGAAGATGCCTATATAAGCTTTGATATTCCAAATTACCTATCAATTGAAAAATACGATTTAGAACTATTAGAATGTAGGCCAACATGTATTCATAGGCTGTAGACCGGAAAAGGAACTGAAATATGTGTGGAAAGTATTTATTTACTAATAGTTTTACACCCTCATCGGAAAATTAAAAACTCTGATCCTCTGCGCCGAAATTAATTCCCGATACAAAGAAAGTAGTAGTCTCCCTTGTCATACCAAAGTACCTATTATAAGTGAATGTTTCCAAAATGGAAGGTAATAAAGAAGTTAGGGTTAAGTTTAGTTGTAGTGCTTCAGAAGTTTGCAGAAAAACAAAGATGGCGGCAGGATCCGCTAAATGATAATTTACCATAAACAACGATTTCTGCTAGAATTCTGATTTTAAAACCAGTTTTTAAGTTAAAAACCCCCTTTAAGTCATTGAAACACATGAAAAACGAATATTTAACCATCAAATACTTCTTTTATTACTTACTTATTGAATGTGTTTAAATTAGTAAAAGTAAGAGAGTTTTTTTTTTTTTTGTTCTACAAAAATTAATTGCGCTAAATTAAGAAATCACCTGTATTAGTTACCTCCCTTTTTCATGTATTTCCTTGGTTGTCTCCCTCACCGGGGGAGGGGGGAGCCTATCATTAAACTATTAGATACGAATCATCGGATACGAAAGTGCGGACATAGCAAGTGATGCAATAATCAATAAGCTCGCGAATTTGAAGGCTTGCTCTTTTTCTGATTTGCCACTGTAACGCAAACTTCGCATTGGAAATTTATTTGTGATTTGCTAAATGGAAGAAGCTGATTTAAGTGTTTTACTAGTGATATTTCAGAAGGATTTAACGCGAGAATTATTTATAACGTGTATTTTTCGTGATTTTCTTCCATTGATGACCATTGCCCTGCCCATTTCATTTTCAGCATTTTCCCCTAAGTTGGGACTTTCGATCCGCCCACCATCTTTGTGACTTGCATAGCAACCAAAGATGGCGGCCAGAAAAGACCTTATTTCGGCCTGAACCGTACAACGATAATTTACCAAAAATATTGTTAATCCTGCAATTTCTTCATACTACATCAGTACATGCTTAACATGGACATGACTGACTGTTAAATAATTGACCTTGCCACCTTTTAGCTCTCACACAATGCCTTGAAAAATAAGCAAATTAAAAAAAGCATTCATTAGCCAAACTCGACTAACAATGATGACAAAGAGTATATTATATATACTAAAATATAAGTACTTTAATAGTTTTAAAGTCAAAACGGTCTTTCGGATACATAAAACAACCATTCTTATCCTAAAAGATGACGTCAGTATGACAAAATATAATTTTAATGGAATTTACGCAATTTTTAAAAATTCCATAACCAGTTGATCGCAATTTGGGAAATTCTTATGGCACTGAGGCGGAAGTTTTCCGAAAACCTTATGACACATTAAGAGTTAAATATGGAAAATGCACATAAGCAAAGTCTTTAAATAGTAATTGTTTTTTGAAATCTTAACTAAGGTTGTTAAGACCGCTCGTTTTTGAGGACCGACTAACCGTTCAAAAAAAGACCGGTTAACCGCTCGTCCTTATATCCCTAATGTTTTGAGACCCATTTGAGAACTAACAAGAGAATGTTGTCGCCTGGCATCGCCTGATGGCATCAAAGCCCGCTTCCCCCCGCTTGCGTTCAGCTCTTTCCGCATGCCCCTCAATTCAAAGCATTTTTTTAAATCCAAACAATTAACTAAACAGTGATGGTTAATTGTCTTTTTAATATTTTATTTTGGGTACTCGTAGTTCACCGGTCTAAATAAGAGGACAGGTTCAATAGTTCGTTAAAGTTAGCAAGGTTTTTTCATTAGTTTCAAAAAACCAACGCCTCGCCCCGTCCTTTGTGACGTCATGTTTACCTCTCTTGTGTGTCGCATATTAAAATTAATAATATAATAAAATTATAAAGCTACGATAGAATGGAATTTATTTTAAAAAACATTATTTTTCGATCGTCAACTCGCCAGAATAATTGAATTTTGCGACGCACATGTTCCCCCTCCCCGTTTTTTTCTGTTCAAATAGGGTTTGAGCTACACTCGGCGTACTATTACTAGTATTAATGTGGTAATCAAATGCCTTTGACTAGCAGGAAAACTGTCACTAAAAGACCGAACTCGAATTTGTGGGCCGATTAATCGCCCGGTATCTTTGCTACGTCTTTCAAATACCTCTCGTAATATAGGTACATGTACTTCACTAAGCGGCGTGCGCCGATAAGTTTTTGAATGCCTGAACTGAAACAGACTATAAACCGGTGATCAGAAAATGCGGATAGGTCACGGGGTCATATGCTCTTATAGCTTTCTTTGTCTTTATAAGAAACAGACTATAATTAATATAAATAGAAACAGCCTCGGCCTTGACCGTTGTTGACATCTAACGCGCACTGTGTTAGTCTAGTACAGTCACCGCGACAAAGCGAGAGGGAGAGGCGAGGCGCGTTACTGCTTGTGTTGTTTTTTTCACTAGTTTTTTTCACTGCGTTAACGCTAGTTTTTGTTAGTTTGTTGTTGTTGTTTTCTTTTGGGTTACACGGTCCTACGGTCCCGAATAAAGATGACCGGTCCTGGTCTGAGGACCGGTTAACCGTTAACAACCTTAATCTTAACCAATGCCAATCTTTTACTTTAGGTCTATAGAATATTCTAAACAGAAAATCTTTTATTTTTCAACAGGAAAAGTCAATGTTAAGCAACTTACAAAAGAGAAAAAGATCAAAGAAATTTTGCGTTCAGAGGTAAATATTTTAAAGATTTCTTACATTCATTTGACAGATGATGAATTGCATTCATTTACTTTTAATATCAATATGTTTTATAGTGTTTAATATTTTTGCTTTCTCTGAAAACACAACTATGTCTTAAAAGTTAATTTATGCTTGTGAGAAATGGATCACATCATAACAACATTGATGGTAAAAATATTAATATATTAAATCAGTACATCACCACTTTTTATTAGTACAACAGTTAAATCTGGTGCACCAACCAATTTTGAAATTGTTTTATAATTCCAGGCAGCACAAAAGCGTATCAGTGGGAGAGTTGATGCATTGGAAGAAAAAAGGGGAGCTTCAACTGTACCACCAAGACTTGTGGTGGGTTGAAATAATACTGAAAATAATTTTTTCCCCCGTCAAACATATTTTAAATCATTAATGTCATTATGTCATTTTGAAATAGGTGGTGCTTTTTGTTGATTAAAACTTAAATTTAAATGGGCCCTGTTTAAAAAAAGAATGGAAATGACAAATGACCGAACGGTCCCTAAGAATGTGAGTTGAAAATAGTTAAAATGTAGCTCATTAGTACTCACAAGGTAATTTAATATATTTTTTCCATGGCTCACATTTCCAACATTCATACTATAAAAATTAGTTGAAATGTTATTGATATATACCAATGTTATTTTTGTTAATTACTGTTGTCTTTGGACATTTTTATTTTTATGTGTTTACTTGTTAAAGAAAAATATACTTTTTAGTTAAATTTACTTTTCAATGTGTTCTGCAGGTAGTAGTAAGCTTGAACAAGTTGGTAGATTCTAACGATGTTGTTAATTTATTAAAAGAAGCAGATTTGTCTGCAGTTTCTAATGCCACTGAACAGAATATAGTCCATGTGAGGTAAGCTTAGTATTAAAAAATGAAGCAACTGCAATGTAACTGATGGGGATTGGGATAAGTATAGGTAGTCCAAACTGATTTGATTTTTTAGGATTTTATCATTTTGGTTTACTTCATTTTGTAGTACTTTTTATTCTAAGACATTGGGAAAAAAAATTACCGAGTTATTTTAAAAAACAAAAAAGTTATGCTATTTTCAAATTTTTTGAAAAAGGCCAAAATTGGCATTTTTTCACTTTTCAAAAAAGGTCATTTTCAAAGACTGGTATTTTCTAACATAATTTACTGAGATGTCTAGAAATCGGTAAAGTTACAACAAAGTTTACAATTAATAAGCCCATTTTTTTAAAGCATCTACATTGATTCATTCAAAAGTAAAAAAATATTTAAAAATTAAAAACATCATTATTTTTTTTCATTTTTATTTTCCGACGGAAAAGTGTAAAATGCACAGTTTCAAAAATTCTTATAAATTTATGCAACTGACATAAATAACCATATCATACATCAAATTAAAGGTAATTTTAACAGGAACAATGAGTAATGTGAATCAATAGCATTGAAGTACATTTACATCCATTAAAATAAGTTCAAAGATACCCACCCCATTAAATTTTCAAAAATTGAAGTTTTTTTAAAAAATTTAAAAAAATGCTTGGCAAAACACAATTGAGCCGAAGCCATTTCAAAATGTTCTCAGATGAATCTAATTATAAAAAAAATGAAATGAGAGAAATCTTATTAATGCTTAACCCCATAAAAATAGATTTTAAAAGTGGCATGAAAGGATACACAAATGTAAAAATAAAAATATGTCACCTCGTCACAAAAATCAATATATCCAACATCTAACATCAAATTAAGGTATTTTAAATAAGCCTAACAATTTATGTGAATGAATTTCAAGATAGAAACAGTTTAATCACTTTAATTAATAAAATCCTTAAAACTAGTAACATGTGATAATTAAAAATGCTAAAATTTACAAATTCATAAAAAATTATGCAATTGACATAACTCAACATACCATACATCAAACTAAAGATAGTGTTGATCAGTAGAGTAAGCAATATGAATCAATAGCATTGAAGTATATTTACATGAATTAAATTAATTTTAAAAATACAGGCCCCACGTTATTTTTAAATAATGAAGTTTTTAAAAAAATAATTAAAAATGCTTTGCATAATACAATAGGATCAAAAGCATTCTCAGATATATCTACTTCTTAAAAAATGAAATGTCAGAAATATCAATGCTCAACACCATAAAAAAATATTTTATAGTGGCATTAAATGATACAAAAATGTAACAATAACTGTCTCCTTGTCTAAAAAATCTACATATCAAACATCATGATAAGGTAATTTTAATAAACACAACTTTTGTGAATGAATTGCAAAAAGAAACAGTTTAGCCACTTTAATTCATAAAATTCTTTTAACTAGTACAAGTACAGAACTTATAAATTATTGTTTAAAAAACTGATTAAAATTTCATTTTATTTTCCTTTTTCAATGTGCAAGTGCAATATTTTGAACTTCACCATACCTTTCAGCTTGTTTAGTCTTAACCTCACTTAAGATTAAATTAGCACAAAGAAATTTCTGTAACTGTAAGTCATCACTTTTCTTCCCCACTTTTATTTTAAGATATGTTTTATAAGTCTTTATTATACCCTCTACTGATTTTTTACACCTCAAAACTTAGTGTTATTTTCTAAATCATTTTCGTCATTTAATAATGCAATAAATTTAAAAGCCACTGAACAATAAATTTTGATTTCCACAGCCGTTCCTTAGATCTGAACAGTTCTAATCTATAACAATTTGGTTAGTCACATTAACTTCACTACAGGTTGTTTCATCAAAATAAAGTGGTGTACATACATTAGCTAAAGTAATACCGCACTTATCCAAGGCTGGAGATAAGGAATCCAGGTTCAATGTCATTGCTAAATAATCCATCAAAGAATCAGTCCCAGAAAGTGTCACAATACTAGAAACCACATGTTCCATTTTTCTGACAAAACAATCAGGCCGGTAGTGACTTTCTGGAAACAGTTTGCAACATCTTTGTTGTTCTTGTTACCCTGGACCTTGATGAAGTGTAACATGAAAATTAAACTGTATGATCTAGGAACTGGTGGAAGCTGTGGCCTTCTCCCTTTTCCTTTAGCCAGAAATGATGCACACGGGCCATCAAGAATTTCCCTTGCTGAGGAATAAGGAATATACTATTAAAAACATTTTATCAATATACCATCAAAATTAGAATTATGTGTAATCTTTGGTAAGGAAGTGTTTGAAGTCTATACTTTAACATTAAAAGATTTATTATTGAATTTAAAACCATACTTACAATTTACAATACTTATATATTAGCTTTCTTAGGATACTCAATGAAGAGTTCATTCCAGCTACTGGTACTACATCTTGGTTACCATTTCAATCAGTGCAAAGTAGCATAGTCATCACTTTCTATTTCTGTGATGATGTTGTTATTCATGGCATGGTCTCTAGATGAAGTATAGGAATTAATTTGGAATTATAAACCTATTAACTATTTATTGATTTATTAATATAGTTGCACTATACTTAAACCAAGACTATAAAAGGCCAACTATCTACTAAATACAAATAGTATATTTTTAATCAGAGTATTTAACTTTGAACAATAGCTCAGATTCAGATTAGTTTTATTGATACTCATTGATAAATATCATACTAATTAATGAATTGGGTGAGTCTATGTTATCCTACTTATTTGGTATGCACAAGATTCACAGTGCAGAGCAAAGACATCTAAATATTATCAAGTATAATAATATTAATAAATATTTATACTAAGTAA
>MUZC01004521.1:250600-272520 GCA_002072015.1 Radix auricularia | reverse complement strand
CCCCCCCCCCCCCCAACATACTCTATTGCCACAGGCTATCGGGAATCCATCTTGAAATCGATTCACAATTTATGCAGAAACCCGTATTTTAAAATAATTATTACAGTCGTATATTGTAAAAATTATTAAGTGTAACATCTTTTGAGTACGTATTATGCAGTCATTTCTGAGATTATCCATGTTTTTTATCGATAGACTGTCCTAAATTAAATACATCCAACTCTAATCGTACCCTATGTGCCTGACTCGTCCAATGTTACTGCGATGAGACCAGCAGTGTTGCATAAAATAATAATAATCTTTTTCTAACTTAATCAACTAAACTAAAACAGGTGTAAATCTTTTGTTTAAATGTAAATAAAACTTTAAATATATTACTTACGTATTGATTGACGTCTCAAACACGAGTTATTCCTATTAACAAAACCACTAGACCGTGGTCAAAGAACTTAGCAGTGACTCGCAGCGCTTTCCCTGTGAAACTCGAAAAATGGAAAATGGTTATATTTTTCTAAACACGATCGCTTCGCGCCAATAGTTACCACTCATTTGATTTTACAACAGTAATTTGTATATTATAATGATCTTTGAATAGGCGCGAAGCAATCAGCATTTTAAACTCCTAATGGTAAAAATTCACGCGAGAAAACGCCGTAAAATTTGTCAAAACTGATACTTTTTAAACACATATAGACACAAGTTACAGATACAAAAAATATTTATTTCTGTAGATAAAGATTTGAAGTTTATTCACATATTAATTTTATTTGTGTAGTCTCCTAGAAGTATTTTTATTTATTTTTTGAAAACTATGAAAAATGATCCCAAAACGCGTTTTTTTGCCAGTTTGGACTACCTAATAAGAATGCAGAATTAGAATTATTAATTTAAAATACAAATAATTTAATTGATCTATCTAAATTGTTTTCCTTACCTAAATAAAAAAAAAAAATTCATAATTTTGTTTTAAAATTATCAT
Organism: Radix auricularia; assembly: GCA_002072015.1. Classification (NCBI taxonomy): domain Eukaryota; kingdom Metazoa; phylum Mollusca; class Gastropoda; family Lymnaeidae; genus Radix; species Radix auricularia. The sequence goes on along the minus strand of MUZC01004521.1, from coordinate 271,541 downwards.
TCATATCCTTATACATCTCAAAGTATACATTATTATGATTTTAGCGCAGGTAAGCTGAAGAACCGAATGAGCTTTCTTGTTCCTGAATATGGACACTTTCAGGCCACACTGGATGCTGCGAAGGCTGCAGATGTGGTTTTGTTTGTTTTGGGAGTGGATGGGATGGACAGATATGGAGAATACTGTCTTGCTAGTATCTTAGGGCAAGGAGTACCTGCTAGTGTGTTTGCTTGCAGGGTTAGTAAAATATTATATTAATTAGATTTTATGCATATTTTTGTTCACAAAAACAAACTTAAACCTTTAATATAAGCCATGAAGACTTAGTATTTAAAGGGTCACGGAATGTCTGGTTAGTTTAACCTAAATACATGTTTATATACATTTTATTTTCAGGGTCTTTCAAATCTAAGCAAAAAGAAGTTGTCAGATGCAAAGAAAAATATTGACAAACAAATAGAAAAAAAGTAGGTTTATAAACTCCCATTGATGCTGAAATATAATTCATATTTTCCAGTTAATGATTATTCTTTCTTATTGTCGATCTATGATTATTGTAAGACCTTGCTTTACTCTGTTAGCTTATTTGCTTTATAAGCTTATAAGAAAATGGAAAACCAAGATGCTTAATGGAATAGTCTTATATTGACAAATAATACATATTTTTTTATCACATTAATCTTAACTCTTAATGTGCCATAAGGTTTTCGGAAAACTTCCACCTCAGTATCGTAAAAATTTCCCGAATTGAGATCAACTGGTTATGAAATTTAAAAAATTGCGTAAAATCCATTTAAATTATTGTCATACTGACGTCATCTTTTAGAATAAAAATTGTTATTTTATGTATAAGAAGAACCGATTTGAGTTTAAAACTATTTTTACCTGTAGTTTAGTACTATTATTTTAGTAATAAAGTATAGCAAAATCGCATCTTCGAAAAAAAACACGTAAAAACTTCAAAAAACTTCATAAATCGAGCCATAACACTAGCGAGGGAAACAGCCACCATTGCTGGAAGTCGAAAACATCGTTTTTCACGCACTGAAGAGTTTTTATTTTCTGTAATTTTGTTTCTAAAGAGAGTTCTATCGAGTCGCCCATTACCGCTCTTTGGTAAATAAAATAAAAAAAACGGTAAACCGCTGATTACCGCTCTTTGGTACATTAAGAGTTAATTATGATGTAAATAAAACAATCTGATTAATGTAATAACATTCTCCCAAACTTCATAATACTTATTTTGTTATACCATAGTTTTCCAGGCTATAAACTTCGCAATATAGACACATGGCAAGATGCTCAGACCCTGTGGAGACTAGCTGCCAATATGGCACTTAAACCTGTGCATTATCGAGATACTCGACCCTTTCTTCTTGCTGAAAAGTTGGAGTTTGAACTGAATTCAGAAAGTGAAGTGGAAGCCTTTGATGAGGTGACAATTTTTTTAGTTGCTTGAACTCTGTAATATTATGAAGTGATCACTTTGACTTTTTTTTCTCTCAAACTGCATCTATAAAAAGTTTTTACTTTTATAGGAGAGATTATGAGTCTGTAAGAACTGAAATACATTTTATCAACAAATAGGTTCCGCTTCAGATTAGTTTATCATTTTAATTATTTTCCTAAAAATTTATATGTTTCAAAGAGATCAGGTGTGTATAAAAAAAATTCTCACGTACAAAATTTTGTTCGCTATGACCAATAACCCACTTATAAAGCCAATGACACGGATTAAAGAAAATCAGCAGCAATAATATATTAACATGTGCTTGAATTTGTGCTCTAATATATAAGAATGTACATACATGTTTTGTGTTACTATACCTTCGATTTTCTATAAGAAAGCTTTATCTAAATAATATTTAAATAGGCAGTTTCTTTTTTATTATTAAAGCAAAGGTAACCTTTTGGTATTTACTACTTCAGTGGGCTGCGATTGACAATGTCATTATTAATTGAATTTGAATCACTGTTTCCTCAATAACTTTCTCATTTGTTGTTCATAGAATTAATAGATATTTTAACTTTTAATTTTAATGGACATTTTTATAACAATTTTAATGGGATTTATGTAGAAAAAACATGCGTCTTGGGTTGGTATATCAAATTTGCATATGAAACGAAAAATAATTGTTAAAATCTTTTAATTTTTGTATTTTCCTCCCTTTGTGCATTTAAACAAATGTATAGTACTTGAAAGAATCAAGAAGAGTATCTAACTAGTGAAAATAACTGTATATAAGTTACCCCTTTTAAAGAAAAAATAAATGTGTAAAGAATATAGGCTATATTTTATAAGTGAAGTGATGTTTAAAAATGTTCTTCCATGCACTTATAGGTTGACAGGTTTGGAACCTTAAAAGTAACAGGTTACATTAGGGGTCAAAGCTTAAATGTCAACCAGCTGGTGCATTTACCAGGATGGGGAGATTTTCAGATGGCTCAAATTGACCAATCAGATGATCCATATCCCTTATTGTTGAAAGGAAATAAAGACAGACGAGGTCACGGAGAACTTCAGGATGAAGAAATGAAAGATGTGAGTGTAGTTTGATTTTTTAATCTGACATTTGGTGGATTAATTCAAGTAAATTTGAATATCTAGCTATGTTTTATGTTCTTTAGTCACATGAAGTGGTTGCTATTTTGTCCTTAAATTTTTCATTCCCATTTTTATTATAACTAGGGCTGCGGAAATTAACTATTAACTCTTAATGTACCAAAGCGCGGTAATCCGCAGTTTACCGTTTAGTACCAAAGAGCGGTAATGCACGACTCAATAGAACTCTCTTTAGAAACGCAATTACAGAAAATAAAAACTATTCGGTGTGGGATGAACGATGTTTTCGACTTCCAGCAATGGCGGCTGTTTACCTTGCTAGTGTTATCGCTCGATTCGCGATGTTTTTTTGGAAGTTTTTACGTTTTTTTTTCAAAGATGCGATTTTGCTATACTTTATTACTAAAATAATAGTACTAAACTACAGGTAAAAATAGTTTTAAACTCAAAACTGTCTTTCGGATACATAAAATAACCATTCTTATTTTAAAAGATGACGTCAGTATGACCATAATAATAAAAATGGATTTTACGCAATTTTTAAATTTCAATACCGGTTGATCGCAATTCGGGAAATTCTTACGGTACTGAGGCGGAAGTTTTCCGAAAACCTTATGGCACATTAAGAGTTAATTAATCGATAAATCATTAAAATTTTAATAGATTAAAATTTGATTAAAATGTAAGTAAATGTTCCTATTTTTTTTCTCCAATTTATAAATAATTTGTATTTTTGTTACTTGCATACTTTTCCCTCGTATTATTATTATTTATTAAGACGTGCACATGCAGATAAAAAGGTTTTTCTTTCTTATTTCTTGCTTAGCAAAACAAAAATTGCTGTGTTACGTCACAAAATTTGGGAGCTATGGACATAACTGCAACCGATTTTGCCAAATAATGAATCATGATTTAATGGGATCTATATATGCGTTATAAAAATATAATTACAGAATATGCTTGTTCCAAAGCTGACTTTTTTGGATGAAATCTAGGGAAAATGTTGCGGGGCAGGCTTACAACCGGGTTATAGGTGATTTCAGCATGTACAATGAATATCGGTGTTGTTATTGTAGATCATCAAGTTTTTTTTGTCTACATTATACAAGATTTAACCGCTCTATCAGATGCTATTATATACTATTAAACATCTGCACCAACCTTTTTTATTCATTTGATTTATTTTTGTCAATGTTTTAATAGATAGTTTTTCAATTTTTTTTTCAACAACAAATTTTAATGTTCTTGCTTTTGCCTTTGTTTTCCAAAGAAACACAAAATACTGGTACTCTTGAAGTCAGCTTACGACCGAGTTACACACTTTCTATACTATTTCCTACTAAAAAGAGGGGGGGTCGGCTTATGAACAAACAGGCTATAGAACAAATATATACTGCAATTGAAATTAATTGATTAAATTTTTTCCTGATTAATCTAACAAAAAATGTTAATAAGTGCGAGCCCTAATTATAAACCTCGTAATTTTTTTTTTCTAATTTCCTCATCTAGGCAAAATCCAACTGTTTTTGTTTGGCTAAAGCAACAAATCCAGAATCCTTACAGTCAGAAGTCATCCCTGATGAAATGGACCAGGAGCAGACTTGGCCTACTGCAGAGGAACTTGGTGAAGACAAACGTAAGCAATGTTTTGTATCCATTAACAACACTTCTGTCTCTTGACAGTTCCTTATTTAACTCTTAAAGTCGCAAAGCGTCGTAATGCGTCTCTTCCCGCTATCCATAAAGTGTCGTAATGCGATACCAATCTCGTTAGAAATGAGATCTCGGAAAGTATAAACTCTTCAATGCTTGAAAAATGATGTATTCGACTTCTGGCAATGGCGGCCGTTGCCCGGGCTAGTGTTATTGCTCGATTCGCTATGTTTTTTGGTAGTTTTAACGTGTTTGTTTTTCGAAGATACGTTTTCGCTATACTTTATTGCTAAAATAATAGTACTAATCTACAGGTAAATATTGTTTTAAACTCAGTACGGCCTTTTGGATGCATAAAATAACCATTCTTTGCCTAAAAAATGAAGTCAGTATGACAATAATATTATAAATGGATTTTACGCAAATTTTTTAATTTCATAACCGGTTAATCGTAATACGGGAAATCCTTACGGGACTGAGGCGGAAGTTTATTGCAAACCCTTCTGCGACTTTAAGAGTTCTGTCACTATACACCTGGAACTGTGTGCCATATGCTACTGTGTGATGTTTGTTTGTTGGCTTGCAATTAGATGTTTTTATGGTGTTTTATTGGCTGCTTTCTTTTAGGGAAATTATTTTTTGTATTAAAAGAAATGAAATTGTTGTTATGAAATAGACAAGTATCTTATAACTCAAATAATAAAATTATACCAGTAGGAAAAAGAAAAAACAAAATAAGCCGTCATTCATCCTAATTTAAGAAGAAAAATTCTTCAATAATCCATCTCTTTTCTTTTGTACTCAGAATGTTTATTTTTTTTGGGGCAAAGATACTGTCAATATCTTTATTTATGTTTTCCCTATCAAAATTTATTTTTTAATTTGTTATTCACTCATGTCATAATAATTTATTTTTTTAATTCACACTTGTTTAGCCACAAAAGTGAAGGCTTTAAAAGGAGTTTCAGAATATCAAAGAAATTGGATTTTGGATTTGGATGAGGCTAAAGTAAGCACATGTTGTTTTTGTGTGTTATTCCTATGTTACATGTAACTGCTTAATTTTACAAAAATATGTCAAGGTTAAAATTCACAATGACTTTTTTTTAGAATGAAGAAAATAGTGGTGAGGAGGAAGATGAAGAAATGGATGATGCAATGAAACCAACCAAAAAATCATCAGCTGACAGTGACCAAGATGCAGAGGAGGAGGAAGATGATGGGCTTGACAATGTACGTATTTCATCCATATAATGATTACATAATACAGATTGAGGGAAGTGTTGTTCTATCTTTTAGAGGATAAAATTTATTTAAAACTCCTCAATAATTTTTATGAAATTCTGATCTTTCATAAATTTGACATGTCCTTAACCAGTGCTTAAAACAAAACCAGAATTACTATTATGATAGAGTTATCAACAAAATTATGCCTTTATTTGAAGAGATAAAATAAGGAGATATTGTACAGACTTTGCTTAGAAGTAGAAATATTACATAAGATTTATTAACTCTACTTGTGCCATAAGGTTTTTGGAAAACTTCTGTCTCAGTGCCTAAAGAATTTCCCGAATGGCGATCAACCGGTTAAGAAATTTAAAAATTGCGTTAAATCCATTTATATTATTATTGTCATACTGACTTCATCTTTTAGGATAAGAATGGTTATTTTATGTATCCGAAAGACTGTTTTGAGTTTAAAACTAGTTTTACCTGTAGCTTAGTACTATTATTTTAGTATTAAAGTACAGTAAAATCAAATCTTCGAGAAAAAAAATCCATAAAAACTACCGAATAGTGGTCAGGAACCCATTACAACGCTTTAACACATTTAGTTTTTTGTCTTATTTTCACTCACACCTGACATACAATATTTATTGTTTATTTACTTAGCACTATTTATAGATACTAGGTTTACATAGACAAAACACCAATTTATTCCTTGTTTGATGTCCTCAGATGACAACCACTGAAATGGATGAAAATGAAAACTATGATGACCAAATTGATCTGGATGAAGAGAAGAAAATGTAACTGTTTTTTTTTTAAATTTTTGATTAGATAGTAGTAGTAGTTTGGCAATTGTTTTTTTAAATAGAAGATGTTAACCAATATATCACTTTAACATCAATTACTGATGTTCTAAATATTTTAAAGAACATTTGTGCCATCTTTCAAATTTAAACTTCTACTTATTTCCTTCATTTCACAGGTATGAACGAATCAAAGAAGAGAGGCTTCATGTTCACTTCCCTGATGAAGTTGACACACCTATTGATGTACCAGCAAGAACACGATTTGCTAGGTACCTATACTAATCTTAGTCTTCTTTTGGCTTTGTAGTTGGCTAAAACTTCTCTCTATCGCTACTGATTCTTTCACTTGGTCTTTTGCAACCATTAAAGAAGTGACAATAAATTGAAGATTATCTCTCTTTGTAGTTGTAAATATCTTTTCTTTTCCAAGATTAAAGGTCCTCCAACCTGAGCTAAACTCTTGTCTTCTTTCTATTTCATTTCTGTCAACTTATCCACTACACAATCACACATTTCTTTCCTGATATGTTACTATCACTTTAAATCAAATATAAATAGTTAGTTGTATCTGCCCACTTAGTAAATTAACATTTATACGGATGGACCTGTGGTATACAGCTTGATCTGGCTATGGTGAACACTTACAATTACTTAATCAAGTAATAAAACAATTTTATCTTATATCAAATAAGCGTTTGAAATACTTGTTTTCATTTTTGTTTTCACGTTTGTTTACAAACAGGAATATACAACCAGCTCATCTGGTTATCCATGTAATATTATTTTAAATACTACGAAGATGAATAAGCAAAGGGTATTCTTTTTAATAATGATTTAGATAGTAATTTTAAATTGCCGAGTGCTAGTAGTTGTAGTGAAATTTACAATGGAGTTGACAAATCATCTGTTGATAAACAACAAACCCTGCCCCCATTTCAAATGCCTTGATGAACTGATAATATTTCTACTACAAATAATAATATGGACAATACAGAGTCTAATTTGAAAGCTACTAAAGTTTTTCTCTAAAAGTAAGTGTAAGTTAGAATTTAAAATAAGTTCTAGTTGAAATATATAGTATAGTTTTCAGTTCCATTGTAAACAGTTCAATTTTCATATTATTTTATTGTATGGGTTACCATGGATATTGAGCTCTAACGTTTTATTTGTTTGCTTTCTTATGTGAAATTATTTCTGTTTGTTGGAAATATGAATATAGTTTAAATAAAACACCTTTTTATTACATTTTGGATATAAATCTAAATTTTTGTGACCTTGAATGGGGTTTTGTAAAAAAAAAATTGGTTTAATTTTTTATTTTCACTAAAACAAAATCATACTATTTTATGAAAATAAATTCATGTGTCTACAAATGTATCTGTTGAATAATAAAAGAAAGTTATTAACATTTTAAGATGCCATGGTAGCCCTCAGCCCTTGACACATTTCCAGAATAGATTATTCCGTCAGAATGAGGAAAATAATTCCGGATAAAAAGAGTTAATGTCCAGGTTAAAATGGTATTTTATTTTTTCAAAAAACAGGTACAGAGGTATGGACAGTTTTCAGACAACAGTCTGGGATCCTAATGACTCATTACCCTATGAATATGCCAGAATATACAGGGTTAGCAAACACCATTATAAGCGCCTGAAAAAGATTTCAATGCAATTCAAACAGGAAGATGGAGATGGGAATAATTTACTAGCTGAGGTAAGAATATCTTTCATTTCAGAAAACTCTTATTAAAGAATTTTATATGCTTTGGCTCTCAACCGTTGACATTTTGTTATAAATTCTTTTTTTCCCCTTACTTTGTTTTAGCCAGGAAACTTCATAACAGTTTATGTGAAGAATGTACCAAAGGCTTTCATTGGTAAGTCAAACATCTAGAAATTTAAGCAAACTTTAGCCTATAACTTGAGTATAATTTTAATTTTTTAATAAATCTCTTGTTGCGAAGGTCAGTATTTCTTCCAATACTAATATATTTTCTGCCGTACAGAGTGTCACAGACCTGGTGTTCCAGTGACATTATTTGGTCTGTTCAGTAATGAACAGAAGATGACGCTGGTCAGTACTCTCATTTCAAGAATTCCTGGGTTCCAAAGTCCAGTCAAGGCTAAAGATCCTCTTGTCTTTCAGATTGGTTTTCGCAGATTCTCTGCATGTCCAATTTTCTCTGAGCATACTTTTCAGAACAAATTTAAGGTAAGATTACAGCTTTTAAAACTGAGAAAATCTAAAGGGTCCTCTAATACAATAGTGGGTTCTGTTTTACATTTTTATGAGTTTGATGATATTCAGTTACTATTCTATAGTCCCCAACTTAGAGTGAGGTTTTGTAAAAAAAATAAAATTATACCATTTTATGAAAATAAAGTCATGAGTCTGTGTTGCCTGAAAACATCATTCTTTTTCCCTTTAATTCAATAGCAAATATATCATTATAAGATAACATGGTAGCCCGCGACAATCCAGAATAGATAATTCCGTCATAATGAGGAAAATAATTCCGGAGAAAAAGAGTTAATAAATCCACCAATGAGTAGCTTCGTTCCCAACCTTAAATAAAGTTATAAATTTCAGATGGAAAGGTTTTTACCTCAGCAAGGATTCATTGTTGCATCTATGTTTGCACCCATCATGTTTGCACCTGCTCCAGTACTTGTGTTCAGAGAAAACGTAATGCGTGAGTAACAATTGAATTCACTAAATACCAACAAAATTTACCAGGGTATATTTGTTAAGTGTACGCTTGTATAACTAAAACACTATAAAAATTAAGCAGTCCTGTTCATATTTCAGAGAAGTATGACCTTGTTGCTAAAGGGTCTCTGTTGCCCCTGGACACAGACAGAATCATCATCAAAAGAAGTGTTCTTAGTGGGGCTCCGTTTAAAATCAACAAAAGATCTGTTGTAGTGAGGTACATGTTTTTCAACAGAGGTAAGTTGCCTTTTAAAAAAAATAAAACACAGTTACCTTTTTCAGTTATTTGTTGAAAAATTTGAATTAATGACAGTGAATGTCAGATTTTAAAATAGTAAAAAAAGTAATAGTAATAGACCTGGAAATTGATGAGCACATCACCAATACCTGTTTACAAAATTATATTTGAGTCAACAACTCACATTTGAATTTCCTCTTCACTTGCGTTTGTTAATTTTCTACACTTTCATTATCACAGCTAATCTATGTTAGCACCTGTCATTTTAGATCAGGGGTCAGAAAATCAGGCTCTATTGATTGTTGCATCTGGCTCTCATACAAATTTTCGATTATAAAAAAAAGTTAATTCACACTCCTTTAAGCTACATATTAATGGGATATAAAAAAAACAGCATAACAATGTCATTAAAAAGAATCAGATACATAATTATTGTACTTTTAGTGTTGAAATTTCTCAAAATTCTTACATACTTACATTTACTTGAATTTTTAGTTTTAAAAATAATGTATGGTTCTAACAGAATATTTACCAAAATATGTGGTGCTTATGCACGGGGCCCGTGGCTGCAATCAAACGGGGGCCCTATCCAGCCAGCGTCCCTTAAAATATGATTGCTAACAGCTAATATAAGACTGTAACTAAATATTAATAATGAAAAAAGAAACGAACGCGAAGAAATAACTGTTTAAAATGTTCGCCGGTGTGTTAAAAATTGAGTGTGAAAAGAAAAACTTGTACATTCCACCGCTGGAAATCGAACCCGACACCATTTGCATCACAAGCCTATGCCCTTTCCACACGACCAGCGGAGCTTGTCTAAATTGAGAAATTTTAAAAATATAAACTATATTTTATACTATATTCTCTAAGTGAGCCAAGTTTTATAGATTATTAAGACTGTCAGATCTGAATCGCGCAGTGTTAAGAAGTCGTAAGAAATTTCCCGAATCGTGTTTTTTTTTAGACCAAACTTTTTAAAATGGGAATTTAGGAATTTATAAGGATTTTGCCTAACATATGGGAATTTTTTAGATTGACAATTTAAAAGAAAATAATTACATTCTTGGATGAAAATAAAATAAAATAATTTGAAACATGCTCATTTTCAAATAAGAAATACTTTTTTTGTGTTGGTGCGAGGCTCTTTGACGTCATATTTGTTTATTTTTAGCGTGTCTAGGTTTTTTTATTTCAGAACTAGTTTTTTTTCCTGACGTTTTTGCTAGGTTTTTCCCAACATTGTCACTGACAGTAGACTGCAGACAGTTTACAGTCAGATTGTGTAAATGTATTACTATTAAATAATATAATTAATTAGTCTGAGCCCGAATCATCATAAAATGTTTGTTACATATAAAGGACCAAATCATTAATAATATGTAAACATATAACAATCTATGTAACCATGTATGATTGATTCATTATTAATAAATTTCAAAACATTCATTTTTAAAAATATATTTTTATCAATCACAGACAAATTTAAATTACAAGAGTATCCAAATAACTTTTTTAAACTTCATGATGTTAAAATTTAAAAGTATAATCTATATTTTGGCTTTGTAGCCAAGTTGTTAAAAAAACGTACAGATTAAATAAAAATTGAAAGTACCCTATTAAAAATTGCCTTAAAAATGCAAAAATATTTATTATTTTTTAATTTGGAAGTCAAAAGTCATTAAAATGAATGCGAAAGCATTTAATTGAAGTTGCCACTTTTCAGATTTTCCCCCAAATTTTTAATGCATTTAGGAATTTTTAGCCCAATTTGGGAATTATTTTTACTCCTGGCTGGGAAAATCTGGCACTTAAGACTTCGCAACTCTGGAATCGCAATCAGTTTAATAGATAATATTTATAAATTTATTTAATTTATTATATTTTTAAGGGTTCGTGCAAACATTTGTACACTTTTATTATAAAATATAAAAAGTTTGGGGGCCCCAAATCGTCGGGGGCCCGTGGCTTTAGCCCGCTCAGCCCCCCCCCCTTAATCCGCCATAGTGCTTATGGCTCTCACAGACAAAAAGTTTTAGATGATCAGTCTCAGGTCAACACATTTTTCATGACTGGCAAATTAGTTTATAATTTGAAGCATTATTTTAGTTGTTAAAAATTTATCTCAGTGAACATTTGCATTAAAAAGTTGTTTTGTTTTATTTTCTCAGAGGATATTGAGTTTTACAAACCTATTGAGTTGAGGACTAAGTGGGGCAAGAGAGGTCATATTAAACAGGCTCTGGGTAAGTTTATTTTACCCTTAATAGTATAGACACATTTTGTTTTGACATTTAGTAATATGTACAGTATTTTTTTTTAAGCAAAATAAATTAGTAGTAATTTTTAAAGTTGTTAACCAGTCCTAAAATGAGGACCAAAGATGTTAACCATAACTTAATGTTTCCATATTAGTGTATTAACCATCATTAATTTCTTGGTGTTTTTTTTTAACAGGAACCCATGGTCACATGAAGTGTACTTTCAGTGGGCAACTAAAATCAGAAGATACAGTGCTGATGAATTTGTACAAGCGTGTCTTTCCTAAATGGAGTTATGACCCATGTGTTAACATTCTTCCACCAATCATTGAGGAAGAAACTTCAGTCCAAGAAGAAGAAGATGAAGAAATGGAGAAAGTTCCAGAAGGAGAAGCCTTTAAGCTATTTGACTGAGAAGCCGTCATTAGTATATATTTTTTTAACAGCCATTAAGAAAAGTGTTAAATGTTGGTATAGAGGGAATTAAACTATGTATGTTGGTGCCGAAGATTTAAATAAATAATGACTGATTCGATTGTGTTTACTGTTTCCTATTTGTTTTAGCAATGTGATTTTGGGAGTCCGTAATAGAGGCCATCGCTAAAGACTTATGGATGCTTCATTTATCACTAATTAAATTATTGGTTCTTTAATAATTTACAAAGAAATTGAAAACTTGAGAGAAAATTATAAGACACTAGTTAAATGAGAGAAAATGATAAGACACTAATTTAATTCTATCATTTTTGGGGCATCCTCCTTCCGTCTCGCGAGATGATGGTGCATCACCGTTGGGTTGCATTTCCTCGAGTGGCTGTTCAGTCCTATCCTTGAGTGACAGTCTTTACCACAGTTTTTACACACGAGTTCTGTGCTTTCAAATGTTTTGGCCTTTCTCCTAGCTCTTCTGTCTGCAGCCTCCTCCATTCTTTGCTCCTCTGCTACTATGACGCCCTCTTTGACAACTGTGCGCCACATAGATCGGTCTTCTGCCTTACTCTCCCAGTCACTTGTTTGTATTTTGGCTGCTGTCATGTCCCTTTGACAGACATCTTTTTATCGCAAGCATGGGCGACCTGTTTTTCCTCTTTCCCGAAGCAAGTTCACCATAAAGGAGGTCCTTCGGGATGAGGCTGGGGCTCATTCTTTTAACATGTCCTAGCCATCTCAGGCGTCTTTCACTAAGGATTGAGAACATGCTTTGGGTATTGGCACGCTTTAGGACCTCACTATTAGGAACTTTGTCTTGCCATTCATTACCAAGTATGCGATGCAGGCATCTCAAATGGAAGCTATTAAGCTTGCGCTCTTGTGATGTATAAGTGGTCCATGTCTCTCTCCCATACAGTAGTGTACTGATGACACAGGCTCGATAGACGCTCAGTTTGGTTTTCTCTGTTAGCTTGATGTTTTGCCAGACCCTTTTATTTAGTTTAGCCATTGTGGCAGCTTCCTTGCCAATTCTGCTCTTTAATTCTTCTTCAATGGACAGTGTATTGGAGACCATGGACCCCAAGTAGGTGAAGCTCTCCACAACCTCCAAGTTTTCATTATTTTAGCCTTTCATTTTGTTTATTGAAGAATAGAAATTATTTCTGTACATCATTTAGTGGGTGTTTTGTTTAATAAAAGTGTAAGAACTTGCTTCCCATGAATGGTTTATGGCTCTTGGGGCCTTTGGCTTTGCCACCCCTACCATAATATCTACATGATTCATATTACAGCCAGAGTGTAATGGAATAATTGAACAGTTTGTAATAATTTTGTGTTGAAGAAGTATTATCCTGAAACCATGGAAATATCTTTGATGTTGAATTGATGAATATGTGCACTGTGAATAAATGGCTTTTATTTACTTTTAGTGGTTGTGCTCATTAACTATGAAATGGTCTTACTGATTCTTAGCAAATAAGTGTCTGGGAATATTTTTTTTATAAATTAGCATTGTTTTGAAATGATATCAAGCAAAATTGGAGTGTAATTGCAGAAGTAGAGCAGCTATAGCTAATTAATTCAATCTGGTCTTTTATGGGGGCCCAGAAGGTTGGAATAAAAAATATATATAATCCCCTCCATTTATGCAAAACGGCAAACATTTCCCTTATTTATAACACCATTTCGATCCATGAGGAATCTTTTTCAATGGATAGCTGGCATTTAGCCAAGCAAAGCAGGCTTTTTTGGTGTCCTATATTTCTTCCATTGTAAATAGAAGTGAGTTATTCTGATGAGTCCATTGAGTGAAGTTTCAAAATGGAGAAAAATTAGCCTCACATGATACACACAGAAATCTCTTCTTTCTCATATAATATTGTCACATAGGAAAACTTAATCCAACAACAAAAATGTTGGTAGTATGTAACAAAGTAGCCTCAGTCTGATTGGAAACTGTGCTTTGTGGGGTTTATATTAGGGCTGTTATTGATTAATTTAAATTTAATCATTAACTTTTTAAAAATTACTGCTTAATTAATCTATAATTTTGATTAAAGCTCAAAATAAAGATGTATGATGTCATTAAACTGAAAATTTCAAGGGAAGTAAAATAAAACAGCTAGTTGACATTTTCAATTTTACTGAGTTATTTCCCCTGCCTTAAATACATTTAAAAAATAAAAATATTCTAAACTAAATTTCATTCTTTAAAAGCAACACACAAAAATGAAGGTATACATATGATGGAAAAAACTGCACATTAACAATATAAAATATTACTAAGTGTCATTTCTCAGGTGTTATTTCAAGGATTGTTACATAAAGATCCAATGAGTTGTAAAAAAAATTATATTTGAAAACTTTTTTATATATATATTTTTTAAAAAAAGAATCAGGATTTGTAATTAACATATTGCAAGTTTTAAATAACATTATTATTTTATAACTCTACAAATATTTTATAAATCAGTATAATTTTTAAAACACAGTTAGGGATAAAAATAAGTTAAATAACGCATTTTAGTTTAGGCACTTGGATAGAAATTTCAAATTAATTTTAAAAATATAAAAGTAATACAGCTTTATAGAAATTGCTTGATGATTACAAAAAACATAATGATTATCTTTTTTTTCCCAAGTGTTTCAAAAGTTACGATTTTGTTCCTAAGACCTCATAATCACTTTTTTTTCACTATGTTGTTTTCCTTCACATTTTTTGCCCTTTTAGGGCATTTTTATAATGCCCATAATTTTAAGTGTTTAATAAAATAAAAAATACTGTTAGGAGATATATTTTAAAAAAGTATATCAATATAATGTCAATGAATTTAAATTTTGTTATTAAATAAGTAAACACATGTTTAATTTTGTAATATCATTGTCCTTATAAAACAGCTTATACTAAAGTTTACACTTTAAAAAATCTTAGTTTTTTAAATGGGTAAGTTTGAACTTTGAAAAAAAAATGTATTATTAATAATTAATTATTTATTAATAAATCGAAAAAAAATAAAACATATTCTTTAACTTTAATCACTATTTAATCGATTAAAATTATTTTAATCGATCAAATTTTACCAATTAATCAAGACATTAATCAAAAATTCAACAGCCCTTGTTTATATACATATAAATGCTTAATATGATACACGTTCTTTGCGCCTTAACTATAGGATTTTATAGGCCTACTGGTAAGAATTCACGTCAACATCTTGATACTTGAACTAAATATGTATACATTTTTCACAATTTCACCCTCAGCTTGTCACTTTTTCTTCCATCGGTATTTTTTAACACTGAATAATTACTTTTTTTTTATATAAAAAATTTATTAGTTTAAACACCACCTATGAAATCAAAGTGAAATGAACAGGACAACCATTCCACGCAACCCTCGGAAAAAAAAACGTCTATGATGCCTAAAACTAGAACTGATGCAGGACACTTATGGTCATGAGAATTAAATTTTAACTTCACGGATCCATTTTATGTCTAGAATGTTATCCTTGTGGGAAATTGTTGGGTTGCATTTTCTCGAGTGGCTGTTCAGTCCTATCCTTGAGTGACAGTCTTTGCCACAGTTTTTACACACGAGTTCTGTGCTTCCAAATGTTTTGGCCTTTCTCTTAGCTCTTCTGTCTGCAGTTCTATTACAAGATTCCACTATAAATTCAATTAAATCTTTGGAGCCAGAATGTGTAATCTTTGTGTCTCTTTGATTAAAGATGCTGACGAAAATACCACAACAAATTACACATACTGTACCATTAAGGTGGCCAGAAGAATTAGTCTGACCGAAAGATGCCTGGAGAACTTAAAAGATATGAAGAATCTTCAATTGAAGGACAAAATTATATTACATCGGCTTCAACAGGAGATTTAAACACGTTTTTCACGACTTAAAGACCTTAACATTAAAATTTATCAGTATGCTGTACGTTAAAAGTTATAACCTATCTATAAGACTGTAAGTATAAGTCATAGACGTTGTTCCAATCAGTAGAGAATGCCCATACTTTCAAAGCACCTATGAAATGGACTTCAAAGACCACTAACTTTACACGGAAATTGAAGATTACACAATGCTTCTCAGAAACCCAGAAGGAAGATCTATGAGAAGGTCTTTTTGGTTTTATTATGTTTTATAATGTATAGAGACGACATACCTCCGAATCTGCACTTGAAATATCATAAACTTTAACATAGTTATGCAAGTTACTGCATCAGTCAGAAAACTGTCATATAGAATGGGACTGCGGTAAAGCTGTTAAATAAAATACAAAATACACAAATTGTGTAATCCCCCCCCCCCATTTTAAATCATTTATATTAACTCGTGGTGATTGCTTGCCGAAAAAACTTTAGATCGATTTTTAACCCACTTCCATGTAAGCTAGCGAGCTGAAATTTTGAAGGCAGACTCGTGGCGATGATAAAAAATGATATCTTATCTTATATGTTACAGACGCTCCTTCTGTACAGAAGATTATTGCGTCCTACATTTATATATGGTTTGTGTTTAGTCCTGTATCCTTATTAGAGTTTTAAACGATGATAAAGCGTTGGGTTTCCTGGGTTCTTCAGGCAACCCATTCCACGCCCGAATACCGGACGGAAAGAAAGAAAACTTGTATGTGTTTGTTCTTTTTGCATACGGAATAAGAAAGGTGTTTTATCTTTATATCTATCTGAGGGTTGTATTAAGTTATCTTTGTGTTGTATTTCTAAATTTATAATTAAGTGCTTTATGTATAATTACTAATTCACTCTTGCTTCTTCTACCCTCTAGTGTTTCAAAGTTTAATGATTTATACTCTTGTGAGTTTTGAATATTCTCCAGTAATGAATATGGCAGCTCTTTTTTGAATTTGTTCTAGTTAATCAATATTTTCTTTGGTGGATGGGTCCCATACAGAAGATGCATATTCTAGTAAAGGTCTCACCAGGGTGGTGTAGCATTTTAGTTTTATATCTTTATTAAATTTGTAAAAGTTTCTTTTTATTTTAAAAAATAATAAATTTCCCTTACAGACCACGAAGGTCCATGGGAGCAAGTGAAGTAGTATTCACAAGTTTCATTGACCACTAGTGAGCATTGGACTGTGTGGTTAGCACAATGCCATGGGGGCCTTGCCAGTACCGCTGTTCGAACCCGCGACTCTGATTCTTGCAGCGGTTCGGTAGTCTAGCTCGCTACAACTTAGACCACCGCAACCCCCCCCCCCCCCAAAAAAAAAAATCCCTTACATGCCATGGAGGTCCATGGGAGCATGTGAAGTAGCGTTCACAAGTTTCATTGACCACTAGCGAGCATGGAATTGTATGGTTAGCACAATGCCCCGAGGGCTGTGCCAGATCCGCGGTTCGAGCTCGCGACACGAGTTCTTGCAGCGGCTCGGTAGTCCAGCTTGCTTCAACTTAGACCACCGTGCCCCCCCCCCTTTTTTTTTTAAATAAAACCTAAGGTGTTTTTTTATTTTATTTTAAATAAATATCTTAATAACTTCATTGACATGGGGATTCCTAGGTAGTTTTTCATTTATTGTGACTCCTAATCCTAAGTATTTTGCATCTTTCGTTTGGGTTTGTTCTTTTCCACGAAAGAAATGTTTGAAATTTATGTGTTTCTTTTTCTTTGTTACTCTTAGCAGTTGACACTTTTCAGGGTGGAAGGACATACTCCAGTTAGTTTCCCATTTTATTAATTCATCTAAGTCTTTTTGTAAAATTTTGCTACCTTGTTCTGACTTAATTGTTCTATAGTTTATACAATAATCAGCAAATAACCTAACTTTTGTTTGTGTTGAGATATTGTTGGGTAAATCTATACTAATGAAAGGAAAGCCCTCCCTCACTCACTCACTCAAAGATTCATCACTAATTCTCCAACTTCCGGTGTAGGTGGCAGCATGAAACTTTGGGAAGTTGTTGGTTACCCTCTCACTACAAAAATTGGCGGGGAAAGCATTTTAAAAATCTCACTCATGTGGGGCCGGGAGCCCAAAAACTTTTCCCCCCACATCACTAAGTTTCCAACTTTCCGTGTAGATAGAAGCATGATACTTTGGGAAGTTGATGGGTACCCTCATACGATAAAAATTGGCGAAAAAGAATTTTTAAATTAACACTCATAAGGGCCGGGGCCCCAAAAACAATTTTTCCCTAATATGAGCTATATACAAATTGAAAATAACTAATTCTACTTTTTCCCGTGTAGGTAGAAGTATGAAACTTTGGGAAGTTGTTGGGTACCCTTTTACGATCAAAATTGTCGAAAAAGATTTTGAAATTCACACTCATAGGGGCCGGTGCCCCAAAACCGTTTTTTTTTTCACATACAAGCTATATACCAATTGAAAATCAAGGATTCTTCTATTTCCCGTGTAGGTAGAAGCATGAAACTTTGGACATTTTTTGAGTACATGCTTCCAATTATAATTGGCAAAAGAGAATATTAAATTTCCCACTCATGGGGGCTGGGGCCCCGAAAACGATTTTTTCATTATATGAGCTATATAAAAATTGAAAAACACCAATTCTCCTATTTCATATATAGGTAGAAGCATGAAAGTTTGGAAATTTTTCCAGTACAAGCTCCCGAAAATTGTCAAAAAGAATGTTAGAATCCCTCTAATTGGGATCCGGGGGCCCAAATATATATTTTTTCTTATATTAAAAACCGACTTATCACAAATTCTCAAAATTTCCGTGTAGGTAGGAGCATGAAACTTTGGGTAATTATTGAGTACCCTCTCACGACGAATGTTGGTGTAAGTAAACGAATTTTGAAATACACACATGGGGGCCGGGGCCCAAAAACTTTTTTTTTTCTTATATGAGATTTATAAAAATTGAAAATTACTAATTCTCCTATTTTTCGAGCAGGTAGACTCATGAAACGTTGGGTAATTGATATTTACACTTTCACGATGGTAAGAGGTTAAAAAATATTTAAAATAACTCTTACTGGGGGCCGTAAGGGCCAAATGTATTTTTCCTAATATAAACTATATAAAAAATGAAAATCAATAATTCTCCCTTTCCCCGTGTAGTTAGAAGCATGAAACTTTGGGAAGTTGTTGAGTGCAATTTCCCAATGAAAGTTGGCGAAAGAAAATGATAAATTGCCACTCGTAGGGGGCCTGGGGCCCTAATATATATTTTTTATTATTTTAAAATCCGACTCATCACAAATTCCCCAATTCATCATCGTGTAGGTAAAAACATAAAACATTTGGAAGTTGTTGGGTACCCTCTCACAACGAAAATTGGCGTAAAATAATTTTTAAATGCACACTCATGATGGCCGGGGCCCCCAAAACGTGTTTTTTTTTCCCTTCTTATATGTGCAATATAAAAATTGAAAATCACTAATTCTCCTATTTCCTGAATAGGATAACACATGATACTTTGGGGGTCTGCTAAATACACTTAAACGATGGTAGCAGGTGAACAATTATTTAAAACATCCCTTAGTTTGGGTTGGGGGCCCAAATGTAGTTTTTTTCCCTAATATTAACTATATAAAAAGTAAAAATCACGAATACTCACATTCCCCATGAGGTAGAAGCATAAAACTTTTAGACGTTGTTGGGTACCATCTCACGACGAAAATTTGCGCAATATAATTTTAAAATTCACACTCATTGGGGCCGGGGCCTCAAAAACGTGTTTTTCCTAATATGTGCCATATACAAATTGAAAAGCACTATTTTCCTATTTCCCAAATACGTAAACGCATGAAACGTTGGGGGTTTGTTAAATACACTTCCAAGACGGCAGCAAGTGAAATAATATTTAAAATATACCTTGGTGGGCGCGGGGGCCCAAATATATATATATTTTTTATGCTCACTAACTCATCACTAATTCTCCAACTCCCGCAGCAAAGCGCGTGGAAATAGCTAGTCTATATATATATTAATCAAAGTAATGTATGTATGTATGTATGTGTGTGTGCTAGTCTTTTATAGCTGACTAAACCATTCATCTGGTCGTCATGAAAATTTTTGAGACTGTTAAGTACCCTCCCCGAATGGTAACTTGCTACTTTTTTCTCCATTTAACACTAAAGGAGCGCCGGGGCGCCCATAATGTCATTTTTTTGCTTATATGAGCTATATAAAAATAATTTAAGCGCTAACTATTTGCTATATTGATGGATTTTAACCAAACTTTCTGTATAAATACTTGATAGCCAATATTAAAATACTATAGTGCACTTAACTCCTAATGACAACTCCTTCGGGGCTGGGGGCCCAAAATACATGTTTTTGTAAACGTTTAAGATTTTATTCCCCAATTCAATTATTAAAGGTCTTGACAAATAATGATAAATGTATCCATTATTATCCATCTTAAAATAAACAGGTGTTTTGAGCTTTATATCTTGCCGTGAATGGGCTTCGGGGGCCTTTATGTCGTTTTTTTTCTTTTATTAGCTATATAAAAATTAGTTTATGCATTAGCTACTTGCTATATTGATGGATTTTAACCAAAGTTTGTGTATAAAACAAAAATTAGTTTAATATTCGGCTACTTGGAAAATTATTGGATCTTGAACAAAAATATTACATGCATCATGATATTAAAGTTAATTTCTTGGGGGTCCCTTAATTTCATGCTCAGAATGGGCACAAGGGCCCAAAATACCTGTTTTCGTATACGCTTAAGATTTTATTCCCAATTCAATTATTAAAGGTCTTGACAAACAATGATACAATTATCCATTATTATCCATATTCAAATAAAAAGACAATTAGAAATTGAGATCTTGTCTTGAATTGGCCCAGGGGCCCTTAATAGCATTTTTGCTTAAAGGAGCTACATAAAAATTAGTTTATGCATTAGCTACTGAGTAAATAAGTGGATCTTAATCAAAATTTTATACAAAAATTTAGTAGCCCATATTAAATTAATTAAAGGCAATGAACTTCTAATGTTAATTTTTTCGGGGCCAGGTTCCCCAAATGTCTTTTTTGTGAATGTCTAAGATATTTTTTCCATTCGCTTTTTAACGATCTCAGGAAATATATCCATGATG
>MUZC01004521.1:208087-250582 GCA_002072015.1 Radix auricularia | reverse complement strand
GGGGGGGGGTGTCAATATGAAGTTTGGGGGTGGGGGTTCTGATGAGTCAAGTTAGTGAGAAAATAATTAGAATATTTTACCAGATACTTATTTCTGGAATGAATTCCAAAAACTTTGAAATTATCAAAGTCTTATTCCCTGGTGTCAGATCAAAAAAGACCTTCTCGGCGTGGTGAAAAGACATGATTCAAACCCTACACGAAATGTGTAACAAAAGATTTAAAAGTAAAAGATGATTCCGAGTGCGAGAAAATTGAGGGAGTGGATGGTTTCTTCACGCATCGGTCAGAAATCTAATTACTATTCTATCAGAAAGTCCCACAGATAGTTTTCTTTAAAGGTATGTTCACTGTTCACACGTGCAAATTTTTAATCAATGGCAATGTCCAAATATATCACTTAGTTAGATGATTGTGATGTAAATTGAATGGAAGAAACCATCAGGAAGATTCAGGGTTGTGCACGAACGCTTATAGTAAGAACTCCAGATCTTATTTTGATCACTCAAGTTTGTTCCACACAAAAGTCTACTAATTGCATGTTAGGAAGAGTTATTTGTGTCTGTTAAAAATTATTTGTTTACAATCAATACTCTATAATAAGCTTTTAGAAGGAATACAAAGGCTTAGAAGACTTGTCAGTATTTGATGGTTTAAAATTCATAGCTCAAAACTATTTTTACGATGTGGGGGTCCTTAGCTTCAAGTGGCTGGAGCTTTTCATTAAATTTAAAAAAATAAAAAAAAATATAATAGTACATTGATATAAAGGTAACGATTTCGAGGAAGTGACTGACAGCGAAATTGTTTTGAAGACCAAGAGAGGAACAATTATTTACAATTTTAAAAAATAAATTTGATGGAAAAAAAAATAAATTTATAATAGGGCTGGTATCGATTAAAATTTCTTGTTCAATTAATCTGTAAAAGTTAATCGATTAATTAACAATTAATTTTAACACATAGATACATCTGAAACCTCAAGGGAAATAGCAAAAACAGGTAATTACCATTTTTAGTTTTAATGAGTTATTTCCCCCTATCATTTTTCGCGAAGTTCATTAAGTCTTTACGTCTAAATATATTTATTATGATACGTGGGAAGAGTCTGTAGGTAAAAAAAATGATTATTAATTATTATTATTTTTTTAAAATATTCTCTTGAATTTTAATCGTAATTTTTATCGATTAAAATAAATTTATTTGATAAATTGTTAACGATTAATCGAGAAATGAATAGTCAATATCCTCAGCCTTATTTTTTTAAACATTTTATAAAAAAATTTAACTTCTGATCTTCTGTTTATCTGTTCTTTGTGTCCTTGTCATTGGGGGCCGTCCAAAAATGACGCCACTTGATTTTAACCGATTTCCACCCTCCCCCCTTTTCACGCATCTTCACAAAAAGTTAGATCCCTTGCAATATGACGTCACAAAGCTTTTCCTCCCCCCCCCTCATAAAATCATACTTTGTATTTGAAAATGAGCTTGTTGTCTAATTTATCTTTTTTTTTTTTTTTTTACATTTTAGTACGTATTCATTGTAAGGCTGCACTCTTATATGGTTACACGCGTGAAGCCAGGTAAAATATCATTAAATAAATTATACGCAAATAAATACTTAAGTGTAGCTTTTATATAAAGTTGCGCATTTTGATGTAACGCCACAATTCTTTAACACCCCATCCACCTCGTCAAAAATTTGTGACCTTCTCCCCCCAGGTGTGTGACGTCATTTATGGATGTCCCATGTTATACATACTATATACTTATTTTAACAAGAAGAAACTAAACTAGGAGTGGATTTTGGAGGGAGGCTTGTTAATTCACTGAGTAACACCAACCCTTTATTATACGCCACTACATAGGAGCCTGGAAAGTCTGTTTCCGTGCAACCAAGTAATCTGCTCTGACTTTATGAGATCTTTGCATGCGTTTTTGATTTGTTTGAGGTTTTAATGTCATGTGCTTAGCATTATCTGCTCATATTTAAACACGCAGTTCAAGCGCATTTAATTATATTATATTTTGAAATAGGAAATTCCACACGTTTATTAGAAAGGGATCAGAGGATGCCTATATAAATTTTTGTAGATACCTTAATCGGCTTTTTTTTCTCCTGAAAATTACTGATCTAAATTTACACATTCCTATTCCTTACTAAATGCTCCAAAGCCTTTAAAATTACTTGAAATCTTTTTTAGTCGATGCCTCAAATTATTATTAATATACTTTTAAGTAGTTTAAAACAACATCGTAAAGCAGAGTCAGAGATATGAGATAGGTATTACATTTATGTAGAGAAAAATTGAATTTTGAACTGACGTCACTGTTTCGGCTTTAGCTTGTCGTACGAACAGAATCTGGCCAACAAATTTACGGCT
Source organism: Radix auricularia (assembly GCA_002072015.1). Classification (NCBI taxonomy): domain Eukaryota; kingdom Metazoa; phylum Mollusca; class Gastropoda; family Lymnaeidae; genus Radix; species Radix auricularia. The sequence continues at coordinate 248,199 of MUZC01004521.1, read as the reverse complement.
ATTTCTATTACTACGTTCAGCCATTTTGATTCACAGTGGTGTTTGTAGTTTTGAATCGGAATCAATTAAGGTAACTTTTCTAACTTATCCATAAAATTTGAATGCGCCCTTGAAAATAATGTAATATATTAGTCAGTTGAGGTCCTTATTCTGTTTTAGTGTTAACTACTTTGTAAATGTTTAGTGTTTGGTAACATTCAAAGATTCAACGTCAACGACTAATATTATGTACGCCTTGCCCGTGCCCTGCTTACCACTATTCACTAATCACTAAACTGACCAAACTAAAAACTCTTCTAAACTGAAGTGTGCATCAAGGCATAACCTTGAGCCTTAAACTTTAAAGGCAACTCCATTAAATTAATTTGGTAAGGATATCCTGGCATACGACTATAGACTGAAATGGTTTCACAGTATTAATGTAGGTACTTGGACAAAATTTTCAAATTAAAGTTATAGCTTTAATATCTAGTTGGTTGGAAAGGGCTTGAAAAATGCAATTTATTGATACCAAAATTATAGTTTTATGTTATTTCTAAAGAAAGTTATGAATTTTTTAGTGAATTATTTTGGGATAACTCCGCTAATTGAGACATATAAGAAAATATAAAACAGACAAAAGTGAAAATTGGGCAGTAAGACTGAGACATCTGTTTAAAATTCCAGTTAATTGAAGTTATTTCAGAAATGAATGAAGATAACCATAATAAACCATATATTTCCGCATTTGTCATATCATTGCCAAAACAAGCGTCCTAAAATTAATTCTGAATTACGCAAGATTGGCTCATTAATATTCAAAATGGCCGTCAAATTTGCATATGTGATATTTTAAATTGAGCACAACTTAAAAATAATTATCCAAAATATTATGTCAAGCACATCAAACTTTTCGTCTTGAAAAGGAGAAAAATAATTGACAAAAATTCTTGTTTAATACTGGTTCATGTAGTCGAGTGGCCCTTAAACCTTACATTTTTTTATGTCTCTGGAAAACAAATTAGTATTTACAAATGCAAATAAAATATCTATTTATATTGCTTGTTAGTTAGTCTTCTATACCTTAAGTAACTTAAAATAGTGTTATTAATATTGTTTAGCCGCTAGATTAGATCAAATTTGAAAATAATTGGCTGAGGTACATAGAAGAAAATGTCGGCCATCTTGAAAAACCATGTGGTGATTGATTTGATAAATTTTTTTCTTAATTTGGGGGAGGTTGGGGGTGATGGGACATTATCAATTCTTGTAGATATTTGGATGCTGAAAACAATGGTTACCATTAAAATCGCGAGTGATGGCGACTCTAAAAGACATTTATATTATTTTATGTAGTTAATATACTGTAACTCAATTAATTACATTTTAATAATGAAATTAAGCACAAGAAAATTGGAGAACATAGTTTGTAATTTTCAGCATCCAATTATCTTTAAAATGATATATTCCACATCCAATTCCATCAAGAAATTGCACAGAAAAGTGCATTTTTCTTTACACACATGCACATTGTTTACATTTTTAAGTGGACAAAAAGTTGAACAAGGGGCGGATAATTCAGCAAAGATTTTTCACAAAGTGAAAAATGATTTATCCAAGTACCTAATTAATGCCTTTTAATTTTAAATATGTAACATGTAATGTAAAATGTGGTAATCAAATGCCTTTGACTAGCAGGAAAACTGTCACTAAAAGACCGAACTCTAATTTGTGGGCCGATTAATCGCCTGATATCATTGCTACGTCTTTCAAATACCTCTCGTAATATAGGTACACATGTACTTCACTAAGCGGCGCGTGCCGGTAATTTTTTTGAATGCCTGAAACAAACTATAAACCGGTGATCAGAAAATCCTGATAGTTCACGGGGTCATATGCTTTTATAGCTTTCTTTGTCTTTATAAGAAACTATAATTGATTCTTAATGTACCAAAGCGCGATAATCTGCGGTTTACCTTTTTTACCAAAGCGCGATAATGCGCGACGTGATAGAACTCTCTTTAGAAATGAAATTACAGAAAATAAAAACTCTTCAGTGTGTGAAAAACAATGTTTTCGACTTCGGCAAGGGCGGCTGTTTCCCTCGCTAGTGTTATCGCTCAATTAGCAAAATTTTTAGGAAGTTTTTACGTTTTTTTTTCGAAGATGCAATTTTGCTATAGTAGTAGTTTTAAACGCAAAACGGTCATTTGGATACATAAAATAACCATTCTTATCCTAAAAGATGACATCAGTATGACAATAATAATATAAATCAAATTTACGTAATATTTTTAATTTCATAACCGGTTGATTGCAATTTGAGAAAATCTTACGGCACTGAGGCGGAAGTTTTCCAAAAACCTTATGGTACTATCAGAGTTAATATAAATAGAAACAGCCACGGCCTTGACTGTTGTTAACATCAAACGCGCACTGTGTTAGCTCTCGTACAGTCACAGTGCCTCGACAACTAAGCAAATTATAATTTAAAAAAAAATCATTCCTGAGCAGTAGCTAGTACTAATAGTTGTGAACTCCAGTCAAGCAAGGCTATAACCCGTCATGTACGCACGCTTTTGGCTAGGAGACTGAAGGCTTGAATGCCAACCTACTTGTCAGCTGGATCGTGGTATCACTTTTACTCACTGTGAAAAAGCGAGAGGGAGAGGCGCGTTACGGCAAGTGTTGTTTTTTTTCACTACGCTACCGCTATTTTTTTTTTTCCGTTACGCGGTCCTGAATAAAGATGACCTGTCCTGGTCTGAGGACCAGCTAACCAATTAACCGGTTAACTGTTAACAAGCTTAATACTAATACTGTTATTAATTAATAAGTTATAATATTATATGTGGCTATGTGGTATACTATTAAAATTAATTATAAGAGCATAATTAGAAATTTTTACTAATGCTAAGTCCAAACTGATACTTACCTTAAAGAATTAATAATGATAATAGTGTTGTAAGCCTTTTATTTAATGTTTGTAGTTAAACATTTTTTGTTATAGTTATATCTTACTCACCATCTACTTTTTACCAAGATGAGGACATATACATTTGACAAACACTTAATAAATAATTAACACTTACATAAATAATCAAAAGAAATAAATGTCAATCAAAATTAGATAATTACTAAGCAACATATACTTAGGAATAATTACAAGAGAAAAAATAATATTTCATTGTTGCAGAACTATGAATATCTTCAATTGCTTAATATTTGGCAAGGACAATGACATGTTATGAATGACATTTCGAGAATCGAGAAATGTGCATACAATAAATAATACAAGTTATTTACTCAGGAATTGATAGTAAAAATTGTAAATTTAAATTAATAACGTAGTTATTGATTTAAATTTACTATATAATTAATTAAAATACATTAGGCATGCAACTGTTTGTACTGATTTGTATTAAGGTTGTTAACCGGTCCTAAGATTAGGACTACCGGTCCTATTTAATCAGGACCGACTAACTACAAATTCAATAACCCCGTATAAGCTTATTACTCAGACTTAGTTTTTGTTGTGTTACGATTAAGGACAGCATACAAGACTAACAGACTAATGCAAGCGACAGTGACTTCAAATCGATTTCACCATATTTCGATATCATCAGTTTATTGCCTGTTTCCCCTCATCCAAAATTTATTTTTTAAATGAGGGAGATCGCAATGATAATAATCCATGTGCTCACAAAATAGCCAACAATGTTATTATAGTCTGTTTCTTATAAATACAAGGAAAGTATAAAAGTATGTGACCTATCAGCATTCTCTGGTCACTGGTTTAAAGTCTGTTCTGTTTCCCCGCAACCAAAAAATTGATTGACACTCAACGCTTAGTGAAGTACCTATACTACTAGGAAAGTCATTTGATAGACACAAAGATACCGGGCGATTAATCAATCTTCAAATTCGAGATCGGTCTTTTACTGACAGTTTTCAAAGGCATTTGACTTTTAATTATTACATCGATAAAATATTTGATGTTTTCTAAAAATTTATTTTGTGTGCGTCGAAAAGTAGCATAGTGGAACAGAAGCAGGCGGTGACATCACATGTTGTTTGAAGTCACCATCAGACTGCCGCGAGGCGAAAAATTGATGATGACACACTTTCTTTGTTTGAAAAATATGGACCGGGCAGTAAAACTGTTTTTTTGTTTTTGTTTAAAGGGTTAACCAGTCCTCACAAATGAACTGACTTGACAACATTTAATAACATACTTCTTTGTTGGAACGATTTTTAGAAAAATGTCATTATTATTTTTTAATACACCGATTAGACGGTAGCGCAGCAGAGTTGAACACGAGCATTGGTACATTAGCCCTTTGGTGTCAAAACAGACAACGCTGGGTGATGCTTTCTGTTGTTGGTTCGACAAACATAGTAAAACTTGGGACCGACAGTTAAACGGTCTTTTTTTTGAACAGTTAACCGGTCTCTTTTTGTACTTTTAATCGGTCCTCTAACATGAGCTGTCTTAACAACAATACTTTTATATTTCAAAAATTTAGTTTTTGAAAGGGGTATACAAAAAAATAAAGTTTTAGTGCATTAACTTTCAAATTTAAGTGTATTATTATTATTGTTGTGGGCTTTAAACTTTATAAATGTAAATATTCAGTTGCTGTGTTGAAATTTAGGTGACTAGTATTTTTAAGTTGTTACGTGATTTCCATAAGCACAAATTTTTGGTTCACCCAACCAAAGTATTACCAACATGTATATTTCTATTTTAAATGTAATTAAATTAATACTTTTTTCTCTCATTCAAATTGTTATTAAATTTAACTAACAATGGTTTTATAATTATTTTCAGAAAATGTCATTTCCAGGCCGTGCACCAATGGGAATGCCTGGAATGGGACCTCGTATGATGTCACAGGGTTTTGCATTTACCCCCATGAGTACTTAATGTTTTTTTCTTATATTTATACCTTCTATGCCCAACTTATTTATCCATTACCTATTTAACCCATTCAATACGTCCCAATTTTTTAAGGTTACGCAGTAAAAATTTAAGAAAAAAATCCATTCCACCTGATGATTTTAAACTGAAAATTTCAGCTTTACTATTTATCAACACTATATTATGCTGTATATCAAAATTTAGGTAATTGAAAAAGGAATATGTGTCTACTATTAAAAAGTGAGACAAAATTACCCCAAAAAGTATTTACAGAAACTATTGCATGTTAAATGTAAAGAAAAACAAAAAAAAAAGAATTTTTTTTTTCTTTACCCACCAGCTCATAAATCAGGTAAAAATAATCCAATTAAGTTCCTGTTTCTGACAAGCAAGTCTTAATAAATATATCTAAAACAACTGGAAAGTTTCATTTCAGTAGCCCCAGAAGTCATAAAGTTATGAATTTTTACCCATGATGCGTTTCTATTTTTAAAAAATGTAACAATAATATAGTAATGCTTAATTATTACACTGATATATACAATACCGTAAATTTTCGCAATCACAGTGGACACTGAGTCTTCAAATTTATCGTCATTTGAAATGGATTTGTCCATCCAAATCAATTTATTCGCTTGATCATCAGTCATAGAACGAAAAATTAATAGATTAGCACTAGGATTAGTACGCAATGAAGTCATTTTGATCAGCAGTTTTTTTTTGTTTACAAAATTTTTTGGCTACAAAAACAAGCACAAAATACACTAAACACGGTCTAATCCTTACAAAATTGCACACATCGGAAGTTGAAACTCTTCTGAAAAGAAGTTTTGTAAGCTAGTAATTAAATAGTTAAATGGAAAAATCTGATCACTAATAAAATAAAACAAACCCAGGCCTGCCAACCCTCCCGATTTTTTCGGGATTATACGGATTTTTTACCCATGCTTACGAAATCCCGATAAGACCCTTAATCTCCCGATTTTCTGAAGAAAAAAAATTCACCAAGCAAATTCCGAATGCGAAAAAATTATAAAAAGAAAAAGCCCCAAAAAAATAAGACGACTTGGCTGATTTATATGATGACTTGTGTTTTCTCCCGCACTTCCGTTATTTATGGGACCCATGTTTTTATTGTGTCATTCTTCACTTGATATTCTAATTCTATCTATGGCGGATTAGGGGGGGGGCTGAACGGGCTAAAGCCATAGGCCCCCGACGGTTTAGGGGCCCCCAAACTTTTTATATTTTATAATAAAAGTGTACAAAAGTTTGCACGAACCCTTGAAAATATAATAAATTAATAAATACTATCTATACAACTTATCGCGTTCAGACATGATAGTATTGACAGTACCTAATAATCGAAAAACTTTAATTGATTCACTTCGCATGATATAAAATATAGCTTATATTTTTAAAATTTCCCATTTTCGAGAAGTTCCGCTGGCCGAGTGGGCATAGTACATGCTTGGGGTGCTACCGGTGTCGGGTTCCATTCCCAGCACTGGCAAATATTTTTTTCTTTTCACACTCAATTATAACTACCGCGAACACATCAAACAGTTATTTCTTCGTGTTCGTTTTTTTTTTCATTATTAAAATTTAGTTACAGTCTTATATTAGCTGTTAACAATTAAGGTTGTTAACGGTTATTCGGTTAACCGGTCCTCAGACCAGGACCGGTCGTCTTTATTCGGGACCGTAGGACCGTGTAACCCAAAAGAAAACAACAACAAACTAACAAAAACTAGCGTTAACGCAGTGAAAAAAACTAGTGAAAAAAACAACACAAGCGGTAACGCGCCTCGCCTCTCCCACTCGCTTTGTCGCGGTGAGTTAAAGCGATACCAAGATCCAGCCGATTAATCGCCCGATATCTTTGCTACGTCTTTCAAATACCTCTCGTAATATAGGTACATGTACTTCACTAAGCGGCCGGTCATCTTTATTCATGACCGTAGGACCGCCTAACCCAAAAGAAAACAACAACAAACCTAGCGATAACGTAGTGAAAAAAAAACAACACAAGCGGTAACGCCTCTCCCTCTCGCTTTGTCGCGGTGAGTTAAAGCGATACCAAGATCCAGCCGATTAATCGCCCGATATCTTTGCTACGTCTTTCAAATACCTCTCGTAATATAGGTATATGTACTTCACTAAGCGGCGTGCGCCGATAAGTTTTTGAATGCCTGAACTGAAACAGACTATAAACCGGTGATCAGAAAATGCGGATAGGTCACGGGGTCATATGCTNAGCATATGACCCCGTGACCTATCCGCATTTTCTGATCACCGGTTTATAGTCTGTTTCAGTTCAGGCATTCAAAAACTTATCGGCGCACGCCGCTTAGTGAAGTACATGTACCTATATTACGAGAGGTATTTGAAAGACGTAGCAAAGATACCGGGCGATTAATCGGCCCACAAATTCGAGTTCGGTCTTTTAGTGACAGTTTTCCTGCTAGTCAAAGGCATTTGATTACCACATTAATACTAGTAATAGTACGCAGAGTGTAGCTCAAACCCTATTTGAACAGAAAAAAACGGGGAGGGGGAACATGTGCGTCGCAAAATTCAATTATTCTGGCGAGTTGACGATAGAAAAATAATGTTTTTTAAAATAAATTCCATTCTATTAAAATAAATTCCATTCTATCGTAGCTTTATAATTTTATTATATTATTAATTTTAATATGCGAGTTGATCGGCATCACACACAAGAGAGGTAAACATGACGTCACAAAGGACGGGGCGAGGCGTTGGTTTTTTGAAACTAATGAAAAAACCTTGCTAACTTTAACGAACTATTGAACCTGTCCTCTTATTTAGACCGGTGAACTACGAGTACCCAAAATAAAATATTAAAAAGACAATTAACCATCACTGTTTGGTTAATTTTTTGGATTAAAAAAAATGCTTTGAATTGAGGGGCATGCGGAAAGAGCTGAACGCAAGCGGGGGGAAGCGGGCTTTGATGCCATCAGACGATGCCAGGCGACAACATTCTCTTGTTAGTTCTCAAATGGGTCTCAAAACATTAGGGATATAAGAACGAGCGGTTAACCGGTCTTTTTTTGAACGGTTAGTCGGTCCTCAAAAACGAGCGGTCTTAACAACCTTATTAACAATCATTTTATTTTAAGAATGCTGGCTGGATAGGGCCCCCGTTTGATTGCAGCCCGGGGCCCCGTGCAGTCTTAATCCGCCCCTGAATTCTATCATCCATCCGTTTATTGGACTTAAAAATAATTCATTGTGTGGTGCCTATTTCAAAGAGGAAGCTTATCGTGACAACATGGATAAATTTTTAAAAGATCTGCCGTGGCAACAAATGAGGTCGAATCTGACAATGCTGAAACTCCAACCAAAAAAAAAAAAAAGGAATATACTGAGAACCATTCGTTTCCTAGATCATCATCCCGTGGGGAAACATTTGCATTTTTCATTTTGCAATCTTTGCCAAACCCACTTAAGCATAGAAAGGGGTGGTTATAATGATATTCAAAAACATATAACTACTAAGAAACATGCAGCTGCAGCTAACAGCATTGACAGTAAAACTACAAACTAATGCAGCAATGCACTTTTGGAAAAGCTGAATGAGAAGTCAAGAAAAGTGGTTGTAGAGCACCTAAAGTCTTTCTATGTTGTAGCTCTCAAGTATATGAAAGAGAAATTTCCACTATCTAACCCACTCTACCAGCATGCCAAAGTGTTACATATGAATTTGAATTGGAGAGATAGTGGTACCTTTGCTGACCTTCAATTTTTTAAAAAGAAAATCCCAATGCCCAATGACCTGTTCACTGGACTCCTATGAGGAACAATTCAGGAAGTACCAGATTATGGACCTACCAAAGGAAGTGGTTACCTCAACCAGGGTGGATGAACAGTGGCGCTTCCTGAAAAACTTTAAAAATCCAAGTGGAGTTAAAGGATTTGGCTACTGCCATGCTTTCAGTGTGCTGCATTCCCCACAGCAATGCAGATGCCGAAAGAATTTTTTCTATTGTCAAGAAAAACTATACAGAGTCAATGGCCTCTATGAAAGTGGAGACTCTGTCTAATTTGTTGGTCACCAAAGTTACCAATTGCCATGGCAACTTACATATGTTCAAAGAGTTGTTGGGCAAATGTAAAAAGGCGCAAGAGAAATGTTGTCAAACTGAACACATGCAAGTTGTGTACATATGTAAATAATGATTATTCTGTTCTGTGCATATGTATATATATGTACATTTGTAATGATGTTAATATTCATTCTGTGGACTATTACATGAAAATGTAGGTAAATGATTATTTCTTTAACTTTTATTTATTTAACTATTGCGCGCGCACCATCTACAGATTTTTTGGGGGGGAAAGTTGGCAGGTCTGCAAACCATCTCTGTCGCAGAGAGTGGCTAAACGTACACTGCTGAAAGCGCATCGACGCAGACTGTGGCGAAACGTATTTAATGGGTTAAATGAAATGACAGAATTTAGTTTGAAATTAAATTTTATCATTATACATTAAAGAGTTCCAAATTAATTTTTGTGATCAAGAAAATTTTTTTAGTTAGAAATGCAGGGATAGGAAAAAAATTTTAGTTAGAAATGCAGGGATAGATATATTAGATACATTTTTGGCCTTACTTTCACTTTTTGAAATAATCATTTACTGAACATGATATTTAAAATTTTGTCACAGCCATGTCTGGAATGAATTCAATGATGCCTATGCAGATGGGGATGATGGCACCTGTGAGTAGTTTTGAAATCCGTGATATTTAATTCCCTTAATTAATATTCTGAAATGTATTGTACCTGCTTATTTTGTCTTGCATATCTTTATAAATGGCTTTAAAATTATTTGTTTTTTTATTACTAATACTTTGGTATGTTGTATTTATTTGTGAGTGAGAGCATGATTCAATGAATGCTATCAATTGATTTTCAAAGAATACAAAATCTATTGAAACTTAACTGCCGAGATATACATTTTTAGTTCTTGTTACTAGTTACTGTTGTTGCTTTGATAAAATTATGGTTAACACAGGAAAGCTCATCATTTGCACTGATCTTGTGTAATAAAATTTTAAAATAATGATCTGCAAGTTAAGTTGCCTCGAAATTACCCTTAGCCCCTGTCATAATTATCTATCTACACAACACTATAGATTTTGAAAATGTTCACATTATTTGAACTACACTGCTCATCTTTTTTGAAATATTTATTTGTGTAGATGATGAGGCCAATGAATATGATGCCTACTCAGCTACCCCAAATGCCTATGCAACAGCCATTGAAACAAAACAAGCTTGTTCCACAGGAGATTCCAAAGGTAAAAACAATTACTTAATTTCTCACCATGTTGTTCAGTCACTTCAAACAGTGTTTGCTTGTTCCACAGGAGATTCCAAAGGTAAAAACAATTACTTAATTTCTCACCATGTTGTTCAGTCACTTCAAACAGTGTTTAACTTGCTAGTATCACTGACCAGTAATGCTAGCCTATTTAAACCTATTCATGAATGAAGAATACCAATTATTTTCTTCCTCTTTTAAAAGTCTGATTCTAGGGATGAAAAGCCACCTGTAACAACAGTCTTTGTTGGAAACATAAGTGAAAGGGCACCAGATATGATGATCAAACAAATGTTGCAAAGATGTGGTAATGTGCTAAGTTGGAAAAGAGTGCAGGGAGCATCTGGAAAATTACAAGGTATTTTATATGCATTTAGATAAAAGTATTTAATATAATTATTAATTGAAGTTCATAAAGTCCTTTCTTCTTATGTATAATCTAATTAAAATATTTTTTGACATTAAGCGTTTGGATTCTGTGAGTATGAGGAGCCAGAAGCAACACTTAGGTGTATACGTTTGCTGAATGAATGGCAAATAGCAGATAAAAAGCTAATGGTAAGTATTGAGGTTAATTTTGAAATTTTAGTGCCTCTCAAACTTTATGACAGATTGGCAGGAATTTGTACATAGCACCAGGGACTGGTGCACTAATTTCCCTGTACTGACGAGTAGTTAAATGCAATTTATTTTATGTGTTTCATTTTATGTGCTTATTGTTGAATCATTGACATATTTTATAGGTTTAGTGTTAATGGATGAAAATAGAGGATTATAAGAAGATTTTTCTTTCTTTTCTCAAAAACTTCTGCTGCTCGGCGTTGAACTTTCATTTTGAGAAGCACTGGATTAGAGGACTGCACAAAATCTAAATAATCACCTAAATATCACTCAAAATAGTGGATTTAACCTCAATTAAAAACCTTAAAAAAATCTAGTTTTTAATTCATTTAGTATTTACGTCAAAAGTATTGTATACATAAACAACCTACTATTTTACAGGTCAAGGTAGATACAAAAACAAAGACTCTTTTAGATGAGTATCGTAAGAAAAAGAAGGGAGGGGAAACAGTTGAGAAAAAAGACTCTGTAGAAAATGGGGAAAAGAAAGAAGAAAATGAAGGGCAAGATGTAAAAAAAGAAAAAGAGGACATTAAAGATGAGGAATCTGAGGACTTGGATGAAGATAGCAAACGAGAGGATAGAGTTGCTTCAGCTGGACTTGAAGCGATCATGCGAGAATATGCCTTTGAACTTGCCAAGGAGCCTATTAAGCTTTCAGAGCCAGGTAAATGCTTTGCACCAGCAGTTAGTTAATAGCACTAACATAAATATAAAATATTTGTGTTCAAAGTTTAGGAAACTTGAAAATCATTCAAATCTGTTTCTAGCTCCTGAAAAAGAAAAGACTCTTCCAAAGAAAGACAAAGACCTTCTTTTGCATGCAAAAGATACTGTAAGTACTTTAAAAATTTTTTTATCAATAATTACATTCTTGACATCTTAAGTAATAGTTAAAAATTTTGTTTTAAATTTTACTTTATGTTACACTCTATTGTAATCTTAAGAATTATGTGACTAAAAAAATATTTTCATTAGCAACCATCTCATATGACTTTTATAATTAGAACTTAATTATTTCTTGTTTGTAAAATTTTTTTAAAAAAATTTCTTGTCAGGGGTTTGATGACATGGAGATGGAAGATGAAAAGCGAGAGATTATCAACAGAGAAATTAACAAGTTCCGTGACAGACATAAGGTGGGTGCATATGAGAATGGTGCTTCGTTCGATTTTTTTCTTTTGCCCGTAACCACTCCAAGTTTTTTGGTCCACAGACAGTATTCAACATATTAAAGACTCAAGTTCAAGTAGCTGCCAGCAAAATATGTTGAATATGTCACCTCTTATTTAAAGGAGCAGATTATGTTTTTAATCTGAACAGTTTTAAAATATATCATTCTGTTTCCTCCTTCCTTTTTTTCCTCAACTGGGATAGCAAAGATAAGAGTACAAAGAAAAATGTTCCCCTTCCCTTTTTAATGACAGATGCGTTTTGAAAAAAAATAGTTTCTCATAGTATTGGAGTTTATTTTGTGTCAATTGATAATCTTTCTCTACATAATGAGAAATTTTAATAGGCATTTTTTGTTACCAAAAAACCACTAGATTCTGCTAAATGGCAAGCCGCCGAGACACATGCATAAATATTATGAAAGTGCTGGAGGTGGTAAGTGTTTGGATAACATGTTTATCTAGTGATCTCATACATTACAGCTTGCCAGAGGGAAAAATCTAATGGACTGAGGTAAAATATATATTTCAAGATGGATCTTGCATTTGCAAAGAGCTTAAGACTATTTTTATTTTAATAAACTTGTATTTCAAGTTTTTTTTTCCTCACCTGAAGTTAAAAGCTCTGAAAGACTTTCATTAAGTTTTGCATCCTTTTAAAAGTTAAATGATAAATTTTTTTTACCATGTTGATCTCTGGAAATGCTGATTCATATTAAATGATGAGACCTTTACAGCACATATTGGAAAAACAAGTGAGTGCCTCTACCTTAAATTTTGAGATACTCTATTTAGGTCTATGGGTGGTGTTAGATTTTATGGTGAGTGAAAAAGTTACAGAGTAGACATCGTGACCATCGTTTTGAATATGACATTTAATGCCTGTATTTGTGGATGATCCTTGGGAACCTAAGAGGCATGAAACTTTGGCTGGTCAGTAATGGATAGTGTTTGTTTCTTTCCTAATTGTAGTAAAATCCTAACAAATGCTTCTCAAACAATCAAATTATAATAAGAGATTATTTTTGCATAAATATATGTGATGACATTTTGTGCTAATGTATTGCAGAAATCAAATTTCACTCTTGTGGTTTTTTCTTTTCCTTGAGTACTTAAAATTATAAATATATTCTATTTTCCTCTGTACTGTATTTTGTACTATTATGTTTTAAAATTATGTTGGCCTTACCTTTGGCCAAATGGAAGCATAATGGCCCCTTTTATGTCAAGCAGCAGGCATACACACACGTATGAGTTTTTGGGCCCTGGCTTAGCTTCATCATGTACGGATAATCGCCCAGAGGAATCAACAATTAAAAATGCAGCGGAGGTCGCTGTGAGGTCGGGGATATGTAAGATAATTATAAACCCCTGTGTTTAGTACATGCACAGTCCATGTTATTTTTGTTAACACATTTTATTTAAAACCAAGTCTCTTAAATCATAAGAAACAGTTAATTTTTCCATTCACAGTTTTTTCTTCTCATTTTGATGAAAATTTGTAATTTTAATATTTTTTTTCCATCTCACATTTTTTCTCCATTTATCTTAAATGTTGAAAATATTAATTTTATAGCTCATAATGATATCAATCTAGAGCTCATTTTCATATATTTTTTTCTGGATAGGGTCATTAAAAAAACCCAGTTATATGATGACTTTGGCTTTTCAAATTGTCCTTGTTTTGAAGATTAATTCATATTTGCCCCACATCTTGTCTAGCCAAACAATTTTTATTTTCAAAACATATTTCTCTAATTTAGTGGTTAATTCCAAGCTGCTTCTGGCTCAACATTTAGATTTGTTTGTGCTCTTTACCGTTTTAGGATGATGATGATGATAAAGAAAGAGACAGTAAAGACAGGGAGCGAAGTATTCTCCGTGAAAGAGAGCATCGCCGCCAAGAAGAAAAACGTCAACGTGAGCGTATGGAAAGGATGCGTGAACAAAGGGAGCGAGACCTTACTAGAGACAGAGATCGAGACAGAGACAGGGCAAGCACACGAATTTCACGTTCCAGGTCACGATCTTCTTCTCCGCCCCCATCACGGTCAAGAAAAAGGTCACGATCCAGAGAAATGACTAGTAGAGATAGGTCTAGAGAGAGGTAAAAATTCTCTGCTGGTATTCACATTTCAAAGTTTTTATTTTCATAATTCTAAATAACAGAAGTTGCTGGACATCTATGATAGATTGTCATTGTTAATGATTGTAGAATATTTTTTTCATTTAACTCTTAAAGTCGTAATGCGTCTCTTCCCGCCATCTCTAAAGCGTTGTAATGCGTCCCTAGATACAAATCTCATTAGAAATATGATCTTGGAAAGTAAAAACTCTTCAATGCTTGAAAAATGATGTATTTGACTTCCGGCAATGGCGGCCGTTGTCCGCGCTAGTGTTATCGCTCGATTCGCGATGTTTTTTGGTAGTTTTAACGTTGTTTATTTTTTGAAGATACGTTTTCGTTATACTTTATTACTAAAATATTATTACTAAACTACAGGTAAATATTGTTTCAAACTCATTACGGTCTTTTGGATGCGTAAAATAACCATTCTTAGCGTTAAAAAATAGTCAGTATGACAATAATATTATAAATGGATTTTACGCAAATTTTAAAATTTCATGACCGGTTGGTCGTAATATGGGAAATCCTTGCGGGACTGAGGCAGAAGTTTATTGAAAACCTTCTGGGGCTTTAAGAGTTAACTAAATCTGTATTAAAAGGTTTTCAATCAATATTTAATTTGATTTTACACACCAAAAAAGGCATTAGATATCTGGAATTGATTTATAATATTTTGGGTTATTTATAGTTATTGTTTGAGTATGACTTAATAGTTGATGAGGGTTTGTTATAATTATGCATGTTGTAATGATGTGATGAAATTAGTGTTTAGTGCATCATATTGAGGGAGCTGACAATGAAGTTTTATTTTATACTTCTTATGAAACTTATCATGTATCCATTAATTCTGATGTTTTAATTTTAGATGGCTAAATGTGTGTTCTTTCTAAGATTTTCAATGGCTTTTCAAAGATAAAATGATGTTATCCTTTCTTATTTAATGTTTCATTCAAGAATTTTCTTGTCATTTCTGTCAAATATTTTGTTTTTAGCTGATTAAAGTTATTAAAGGTACAAATGGACATTCTAGGAAAAGGTTATTAAGATAAATGAATAATAATTAGTCCTTAGCAGTTCCAGAACTGAATAAATTAGCTAACAGGGCTAATTATTGGTTATATTGCTTTTAAAAGTTAAAACTATGATTCTATGTTCTTTAAAAAAAACACTAACATGAATGTATAAATCTGAATGATACTTATTAGTTATTCACATTTTTGGTAGGATATTGAAAATTTATGACTTGGGCATAAAAAAATTAGAGTGAATTTAAAAACATGGATTGTTTTATCCCTTGCAATGTATTTTGTTTTTTCTTTTAAAATCATTTAAGGAGGAAAGAAAAAGAAATTGAAGAAGAAGAGGAGGCTTATGAAAGGAGGAAGCTAGAAAAAAAGCTAAGAGAGAAAGAAGCTGCTTATCAAGAGGTAAGAAATTAAAAAAGTGTTGAGTGTTTTATTTAATGGTATTTTTGATTTTTTATACTAAACTTGTCATCTCTTGATTGCAGAGGCTTAAAAACTGGGAAGGCAGAGAACGTAAAAAATCAAGGGAATATGAAAAAGAAAATGAGCGAGAAGAAGAACGAAAGGCAGAAGAGGTAATTCCTTAATTTGAATTTGTTTTATTTTTTCACCTCTGTTTTTAAATTATATAATTTTGAATTTCCTATGCACTAATTGTTTTTTTTATGTTATATAAAAATATATCTTAAAGAATTTTAAAAGATCTAATCTCAAAGTTGATATTTCTAAACATTATTTCAAAAAAGTTTCAATAAATAAATATATCTTTAATTCACATGCATTCCTCCTCTTTAAAAAAAAGTCTAGAGAAGCACGGCGATTAAAGGAGTTTTTAGAGGATTATGATGATTTGCGAGATGATCCAAAGTTTTACAAGTGAGTTCAAGTTCAATTCAAAAGCAAAAATTTTAATAATCTCATTAAATATAATGTAGAATAAGACAATGTAAATATTAGTCTTATGTAGGCGTTGTTGTGGCTCACATATTAGGAGAACATCAACAGTATGAATTTATATTTCATTTATCATATTAAAAGTATTGTTCAAAAGTTTTATCTATTTTACACTAGAAAATTAAAGAAGTACCAGTAATTACAAATAGGAAAATCCAACTGAAAATTAACCACCTCAATTATTAAGTTAGCATCATTAATTGCTCAGTGGTATCCTACTCTTGTTTCCTGTATTTTGTCCAGACAATAAATGAAGACAACCAGAAGATCATTTTGTGAAACAAATTAAGACGTGTATGCTAGTAACATGCCTGTGGTTTTTGTTGATTAGGATAAAATTTTATGACATTGAACAACTATTATAAATTAAGCCCCAGATGATATTTTCATTAACTTTGCAGAGGTAGTGGGCTGATGAGGAGATTAAAGGAAAGAGAAAAAGAAAAAGAACTTGATAACCGAGACAGACAAAGAGAGAAAGAAGAGTTTGAAGATATTAAAAGGAAACTGTTTGATGAAGGCCATCCAGATGCTGAAACTGAAGTCGCAAGGGTAAGCTTTTCTTCAAACCCAAAAGGTTATTGGTTTGCTTATTACAATAAAGTGGAGTGTTTTTTTGTTTTTATTAATGTTTAACTCTTAAAGTGCTATAAGGTTTTTGGAAAACTTCCGCCTCAGTCCCGTAAGGATTTCCCGTATTACGATCAACCGGTTATGAAATTTAAAAATTTGCGTAAAATCCATTTATAATATTGTCATACTGACTTCATTTTTAAGGCTAAGAATGGTTATTTTACGCATCCAAAAGACCGTACTGAGTTTGAAACAATATTTACCTGTAGTTTAGTACTATTATTTTAGTAATGAAGTATAACGAAAACGTATCTTCGAAAAAAAAAACATTAAAACTACCAAAAAACATCGCGAATTGAGCGATAACACTAGTGCCGGCAACGGCCGCCATTGCCGGAAGTCGAATGCATTGTTTTTCAAGCATTGAAGAGTTTTTACTTTCCCAGATCTCATTTCTAACAAGATTTGTATCTAGGGACGCATTACGACGCTTTAGGGATAGCGGGAAGAGACGCATTACGACGCTTTGCGACTTTAAGAGTTAAAATAGTCTTTTTAACATCGAACATTTGCAACTTACTTTAGACGAAGTGTCTAAATTGTACAAAAATTTTCGGTTTAATTGTTACTTGCACAGAGCTGTTGAAAATGATTAAAATTGTAATGAGGGTTTTTCCTTTTTATCAAATTTTTTTTGTATAATCAAACTCTCCTTAGATGGAGCGAGAAAAAGAGGAACATCTCCAGCCTCGTCTACACTTACAGGAAATTAAACAGTTGCAGCCAACACATGCCGTAGTTGAATCTGACTCAGAGGCAGAGCCCATTCCAGAACCCGAAAAACATATAGTTGAATCTCCTAAGCCATCACGAATTCATCATCAGCAACCAATCATACCTGTTACTGCAATCCCAGAACTCAAACGTTCACCCTCACTGTCAACATCTCCAATATCCACGGACTCTCGTATCAGTGCACCTGGGCTGTTTATGGATGAATCATCCCAATCATCTTTACCAGGGGCTCATTTGCCATCAAGGTCTCGTGAGGCAGATACCAGTTCAGCTTCTAATAAGATACGAACAGGTATGCCTATCAATTTATTTAAATTTCTCCAAACTGTATTAGCTTAAAAAATTACTAAACCACCCTCAACATTTTTGTAAAAAAAAAAAAACTGATTTCAAATCAGTATGGTTATTAGATTAAAATTATATGAAAGCTTGAGAACAAACTTTATTATTGTTTTTTAAATATTAACAATTTTGGTTTATTACATGAAACAGTAACAATCCATCCATCCATCTCTGTGGCACTACAGCCCATGTAGGGCTTGGGCATGCCTCACATCTCCTTCCATTCAGGCCTTATCAACGCCTTTCTGCTCCAATATTGGATGCCCAGGTGTAGATCTTTCTCTATATCATGCATCCATCTAAGCCTAGGTCTCCCCTTGAACTGTTTTCCTGTGGTGTTTTGATTGTGTGCCCTCTTTACTCCTCTATCATTTGAAATTCTTTCTAGGTGTCCTGCCCAGCACAGTCTGCCCTTTTTAATTTCTGCGACTATTGTGGTATCCTAATATAGACTGTATAGTTCATGTTTGATCCTTATCCTCCTTCTGAACTTATCCTTTTTTGGTCCATATATTTTCCTGAGAACTTTCCTCTCCCATGTATTTAATAGGTTTTCTGCAGTTTTCGTTAAGGTCCAAGTTTTACTTGCATGTGTTACTGCTGGTCTGATGACCGGTTTATAAAGAGTTTTCTTTGTTGCCCTTGTAATGTTTTTGTTTTTGAGGATTTTCTGGCTAATAAAGTATGCTCTATTCCCGGCTGATATTCTTTCTTTGATTTCTTAAATTAATTCATTCCTTTCATTTATTAGTGATTCTAGGTATTTGAATTGATTTTGATGTCTTCACCTGTCATTTCTTCTCTTTCTAGGGTCATGTATTTTTTTTTTTTTTTTTTGACTTTCAGTCCAGCTTGCAATGATGCGTCGTCTAATTCAATGTATGACACTGATATGTCTTTAGTACTTTTTGAAAGCAGGGCTATGTCAACAGCATGTGCAAGGTACTGGATGGGTTAGCTAAAGAAAGTGCCAATAGCTTTTGGTTCTTGAGTTTCTCTCAGGAAGTATCCAGTTATTGTTCCTCGAGTGTCGATATTTATATTTTAACGATAAGTTTAAAAGCATACAAGCCAGTGAGTCTCCCTGCCTTAGTCCTTGTCTAATCCTAAAATCCCCTTGGTTTTCTCCTTGGACCTTAACTTTGCTTTTTGAGTTGTTCAGCATGACATATATCATTCTTGTCAGTTTGTTGGGTATGCTAAACTCCTGAAGCGTTTCATATAGATATTTCCTTTTGACGCTGTCATAGGCCATTTTATAATCTATATATAGTTGATGCACTGGGATGTTGTATTCATAGCATTTCTCTAATATGCATCTGATGGTGAAAATTTGATCAGTCGTTGATCTGTTTTGTCTGAATCCACATAGGTAGTCTCCTAATATTTCTTCAGCATATGGATGTAGTTTTTTGGCTATAAAGTTCGTCAGTATTTTGTAGGCACGTTTAATAGGGAGAATTCTCTGTAATTTTTGCACTGAAGTTTGGATCCTTTCTTGTGTATCGGGGTTATTAATGCAGTTTCCCACTCTGTTGGTATTTTCTCTTCTTGCCAGATTCTAGTTAAGAGATTATGTATCTGAATGTGTAGTCCTCCTCCTCCTTACTATAAGTTCTGCTGTGATAAGATTTTCTCCTGGAGCTTTGTGGTTTTTCATAGCTTCTTCAAATGTTTGCGGTTTTATAAAAGGGTCTGGTCCTCCATGTAGTGGTTGATAATCATCTTTTCCATTGTCTGTATTCAGCATGCCCTCAAAACATTCAGCCCATCTCTCCAATACTCTACTATTTTCTGTGATTAATTCTCCATCCTGTCTCTCACACACTTGTGGACTGGCTTGGTATCCATTCATTTCATCTTTTATCTTCATGTACATTCCTCTGATATTTCTCTCTCTTAACAAGTTTTCTATTTCTTTTAGTTTATCTTTTTCCCAATCCCTCTTTTTCTCTCTGCACATTTTCGTTTGCTTCTCTTCTAGCCTCTTTGTATGTTTGTGTTGTCTTTCTGGTGTTTCTTTGTAACATGATCATTCAGGCTTTCTTCCTTTCTTCAATAGTTTTTCTGCATTTGTTGTCGAACCAGCCAACTCTCAAATTAGTTTGTTGGAACCCTACAACTTTTTCTGCTGATCTTTTCATAACATTTTTAATCCTATTCCATATGTTGTTTTCCTTGTTCCCTTTTTCTTGAAATGTTTCGAGCTGTGTTTTTACTTCAGTTTGGTATGCTTTTGCAGTTAGTGGGTCTTTGGAAAGTTTTTGTAATCATATCATTTCTCCCTTTGATTATGACAATTCTGAATTATGCTTATTCTCTGCTTGTATTTAACTCGTACAAGTAGGTGGTCAGGGTCATCTGCTCCTCGATAACTTCTTACATCAAGTTTATCGGATCCATGTCTCCTATCAATTAGACGCAGTAACAATATTTAAAATTATTAGGTCACTAGTCAAAGGTTTTTCTTTGTATGTTTCAAGGATAATTTTAGTTTTTGATTAAGAGGTTTCATTTCATCTTGTGCTTCTTTCATTGTTAAGAGGGATTAATACAATGAATTTAATTGTTTCTATACTTGAACTGATCTATTTAATCAGCAGCTTTTACAAAACAAAGTATTGAAATATGTCTTCTTAGCTCCTGTTGCAAGCCCAGACTCATCAAGTTTACCTGGCACAACCTTAACCTTAGATGGTAAAAGAAAAAAATTTACCATTGGAGAAGTTTTTAATCAAGATGATGATGACAACATGGAACCCAAAAAAAGAAAACTGATACCTCTTGATTATGATGATGAGAAGTCAACACCCAGTGATAAAAAGGCAACTGCAGAGGAGAAAAGGCAAAAAATCAAACAATTAATCGAGAGTATTCCAACAGCAAAGGAGGAACTGTATGCATACACAGTAGATTGGGATATAGTAGATCAGGTATTGTTAATGTTTTTAAATATTTTTTTAAAACTAAATATACTTGAACAAGGCTTTATGGAAATATTCTATAATGAGCAGCATATATGTTCTTAGTTGCAGATATATAACATTAATTCTATTAAAAATAACAACCCGTAGTTATGTTTTAAGAGTGTAAAAGTTTTAAAAAATTAAGGTTGTTAATGGTTAGGCGGTCCTCAGATCAGGGCCGGTCCTCTTTATTCAGGACCGCATAACCAAAAAGGAAAAAAAACCTAGTGGTAACATAGTAAAGAAAAAACAACACAAGTGGTAACGTGTCTCTCCCTCTCGCTTTGTTACAGTGAGTAAAAGCGATAATACGATCCAGCTGACAAGTAGGTTGGCATTCAAGCCTTTAGTCTCCTAGCTGTAAGCATGCGTACATGACGCGTTATAGCCTTACTTCACTGAAGTTCGTAACTAAAAGTACTAGCGGGATTCAGCTGTAGATTGATGCGGAAATACACTCACCTCACCCCCTCCCCATAATAATTTCAGAATCATAATTTAATTTTTAAACTCCCCCGTAAAGAGAATTGAATAACTTCATTGAAAATTATTGTTTTTGTTGAATTTAAAATAAACTTATTTCTGTTAGTTAACATATATGAGGCATTGTTTCCTAAATCATAGGGTGCTTACTGTAAACAAGGCTCTCCAGATTTTAGGATATATCATAGACTACAGACATTTACCCCCCTCCCATCGCTCAATCTCCCACACTTTTGTTGTTGGGTTGTCCTATTAGCATTAAGTTACCTAAGAAATTGTTTCCATTGTGAGCGCGGGACCCACTGGGAAAAACTAAGGAAGATGGTTTGGTGAGAATAGTTCGGATACAATGAGGGGCTGTGTAGGTTACAAGGGTGGGTTATTTATTAGTGTATTTTGTAAGGAAAGTCACGCATAAATAAAGGAAATGTTTATTAAAAAGTGTGGCAGTGTACCCCATAACATTTATAGAACCCTTGCTAGAAAGAACATTTTTAGAACCCCTGTTACAACACACGCTGTAAGACGCCTGACCGTTTCTGCTCACGGGTCATCTTTCGGTCACTGGTACGTCCAGTTCCAGTTAAACCATTGGTCACTTCTGGAAGACCCAAGACACTGACGCATGGCCAGGCTCGTTCCAGTCACGCATGAGTCATGGTTCCATGAAGTTGTTACGCTAGGCTGACCAATCGGCGTGGGATGTTCACGTGATTGACTGAGAAGGTATTAGTATTATGTTACACTGGTTAAGAAATAATGTCAAAGGTCAGGAAGGCGTGAGTGATCATTGTATAAATATGGGATTGAAAACAAAGCTATTTCATTGACACCAGTCTGCTACTATAGAGTCGCGGTTCAACCAAAGGGGAAAATACTTAAATCAATCACATCGGAAGAATCGAGTATACTAGAGCGAACTAGAGTGCTTAGTTTTATCACCGCTCTGCTACACATAAAAATATCGCTGCAAGTAAAAGTTCTACAAGAAAAATGTCAAAACGCTGAAGATCTGATATCTGGGACCACATGGAGAAGATTTCAAAAGACACAGTTAAATGTAAGCTGTGTATGAAAGAGTTAAGCTACAGTGGCGGCACAGGTACTCTAAGCCGTCACCTACAAACAGCACATGCAAATATAATATTGACGCCAAGCACATACACTATTAAGAAACCTACGGCTACCCTAACACAGCCAACGCTACATTTTAGGACCTGGATTTATGATTTCAAACATGCTGCCGATATCATTTGTCAACAATGCAGCATTCGCTGATTTTGTGCATTTCTTGGAGCCAGATTACTAAATTCCTTGCTGTCAGGCATTCACAGACCGTCTGAACTGTATGAAGACAGAAAAAACACAAATCATCAAATCAGAAATGCAGAAGGTTTATCCTGTTGCAATTACAACCGACATTGGGACAAGCGCGGCAAACGAGCCATTTATCAGCCTTACAGCGTCTTATGTAACAAATGACTGGCAGCTGATCACAAGAACATTCAGTAACCAGCCCATCGAAGAGCGTCACACACAAGCTAATATAGCTGCCAAATTAAAAGATATGACCGAGATGTGGGGTATTAAAGATAAGACAATTGCAGTTGTTCACGACGGAGCAGCCAATATGAAAGAGACCGGCAGCAGCAACAACTGGTTTGACATAAGGTTTGCAAACCACAAGCTTCATCTGGCTGTGGCCGCAGCATGGGAGTGGATAAAGCTACAAACAACCCAATAAGAAAGTGTGTTGCTGCTGCCAGTCGTCTAGTGGGCCACTTCTCTCACAGTCCCCTTGCTGAGAAGGAGATGCAAGCACGTCAGACGTCAATGGGTATATCTGGTGATGATGGCAAACCGCTGCAGCTGGTGCAGGACGAACGAACCAGGTGGAACAGCATCTACGATATGTTTGTGCACCTGGGGAAACAGGTGGCCTGTAGTTGCAGTGCTGTCTGACCGTTCATTTGTGAAGGCTGCAGATGCAAAGGCGCTTGACATGCGCGATGAACGCTGGCAGCTTATGGAGGATCTGCTGCCAGTCCTGCAACCTCTGCAGATCGTGACATCTCTTCTGTCCGCAGAAAGAATGCCAACATCTTCACCTGTCTACCCACTTATCCAAAAGTTATCTGTAGAGCTGGTTGTAAAGCCGACAGATTCATTGGCTATTAAAAGCTTTAAAAATGATCTGCGCATGTCCTTGACTGACCGCTTTCAGCTCAACGACCCAGCGACTCCTATGAGTCCGTTCGTCGTTGCATCAGTTCTGGACCCTGCTACAAAAAACCTGAGTACAATGAGCAAAAATTGTTGAACTGCTCAGTTAATACAAGCCAACAGCTAAAGGCTGAGCTGCCCCTGACACCAAGTTCTTCGGTTAATGTCCCAACAGGAGAAAAGGATAGCCGCTCCGCTATGCTATCCTTCCTGGGTCTGTCTGTAACACCGTCTGTGCCTGATATTTCCCAGTTGGATAGATATTTGGCCACTCCTGCTAGCGGAGACGTTGATGCACTTGTGTGGTGGGCTGAAAATTGCAAGTTATTTCCATCTGTTGCATCTCTAGCTGCGCGATACCTAGCAATACAAGCCACATCAGTGACATCTGAAAGACAGTTCAGTGCTGCAGGTCGCCTAAACAAAACTCCGCACCCAACTTGATCCTGATCGTGTTGACACTATCATGTTTTTATATAAGAATGTTGAACGTGAGAAGTTTGAAAACAAAGGTAAATAAAGAAAATTATTTTAAGTGTTAATTTGTTTTTAAATATGTTAATTGCCTTAACACTTGGAGGCAATGATTTGTTTTTAAATTTGTTAATTGTCTTAACACTTAAACGAAATGAATAATACAAACAAACAAAAAACATAGTTCATTTGGCCTATCGCCCACTTCTCAGGAGAGAAAACAATACAGAATTACAGAAGATCCCCTGACTGCGACACAACATGCATGATTTTTGCAGTCCCCGGCAGTGGGCGTTTACGCACACATACCCATGTTTAGTGCGCTTGAGTTCCTGACCAGGCGCGACACGTTCCCTACAAGTTCGCCCATCAACACACTAGGTTCTCAAAACTGAATGTGTCGGGGATCAACTATTATTACTTATTACGCTAGTAGAAATGATTTTTTAAACAATTCTTTGTCCTCAATATGGGAATCACTTCTTTCTATAAATGACGCTCACTATAACAGTGTAGTGTAATAAACCCCATGCCCCATCTTTTTCTTTTTTTTAAAAATAAAAAGCTAATGTTGACTGGCAGCGCACAAGAGAGGCAAACACGTCACGGTCACCAACCGACGCTGCATGGTGGGCTAGAGTAGCTGAATTCTCTATGTACTTGTACCAGTAGTGAGTACTGGTTACTGGGGAAGGAGGGGGGTAAACGGTTAATCGGTCTTTGTTTGAAAAGTTAACCAGTCCTCGAAAACTAGCGGTCTTAACAAACTTAATAAAAATCATAGATATTCCATGAGATAAAGTTTGATAATGACATTAAAGTTAAAGAGTGTAACATAATTAACAAATTTTTTTTATATATATGCAGAATTTAATGGACAAGCGAATAAAGCCATGGGTCACTAAAAAGATTATAGAATATATTGGTGAAGAAGAGCCAACACTTACAGAGTTTATTTGTCAGAAAGTTGTTGCCAGAAGTGTCCCTCAAAGTATTCAGAATGATGTTGCTATGGTAAGATATATTTTAGCTCCACTATTATCCTAATAATGAGATTTGCTAACAAAGCCATCCACAAATTCACTTGCTGAAGGAAAGAATTCAGATAAGTAAAGCTTTTGCTAGGAGGGCCACTATAAAAAACCCTTTAACTCTTAATGCGCCGCAAGGTTTTCGGAAAACTTCCGCTCAGTACTGTAAGAATTTCCTGAATTGCGATCAACCGGTTATGAAATTTTAAAAATTGTGTAAAATCTATTTATATTATTATTGTCATACTGAAGTCATCTTTTAGAATAAGAATGGTTATTTTATGTATCCGAAAGGCCGTTTTGAGTTTAAAACTATTTTACCTGAAGTTTAGTACTATTATTTTAGTAATAAAGTAAAGCAAAATAGCATCTTCAAAAAAAAAAACATAAAAACTTCGCTAATCTAGCCATTTCTAAAGAGAGTTCTATCGAGTCGTGCATTACCGCTCTTTGGTAAAAAAACGGTAAACCGCTGATTACGGCGCTTTGGTACATTAAGAGTTAAATTTAAATGCTTTGAAAGTGCTTCTGAATTATTTTATTGTATAATTCTACTAGATTACCTGTAACATCACAGAAGAATCTTAAAAGGCTGATAATAGAAAGATTCTGCATTAAATAATTAGACAGTAATTCTTGAGATATATTTGTTTCTTTTCTTCCACTTTAAAATTGTGTTCAAAATAGTCTTTGTCATCCTACAAGCCTGAAAAATATTCAATCAAATGATAATATCTAAATGTTGTGGGTTTTTTTGGTACAAATTTTTAAATCATCTAATATCTAAATGTTGTGGGTTTTTTTGTACAAATTTTTAAATCATCAGAATTATTTGTTTCCCCCCAGATACTTGATGAAGAAGCTGAGGTATTTGTGGTAAAGATGTGGCGACTGCTAGTGTATGAAACAGAAGCCAAAAAATTGGGACTTGTTAAGTGAAATGGTTACCAAATATTAAATCATTATTTGGTTTGATAAAAATTCTTATGGAAATGCAAGCAAAATATTGTATCAAATTCAAAGTATTACAAAACATGTCAAAATTTAAAAAGGATGGCTAGAATGATGTATGAAGAATGACTTTTAGAATGCCAGTGATTTGTACATATGAAAAATGAAAGTTCTATATGAGGTATATATTATATTTTGTAATATTTAAATTATGTTGGCCTCCTTAATCTTTATTTGTTGATGCAATGTTATCATGCAAGGAGATGTCAATAAAATTTAGAATTACTTAATTTCTTGTTTCTCATGACTTTTATTTGTATTTAAAAATTTTTATTATTGTTCTTTACAAACTATCAAACTATTTGTAATTAAAAAAGCAGGGCTTTTGAGGCCATAAAACAAATTTTATGATGAAAAGCCATTATGAAATAAAATTCTTTAAAAATATTAAAGCTTGTTACTGAAGAAAAGAATGTGTACATTTCTTTTGTATAATAATATAAAAAGTTTATTCAATAGAAATAGTCACACTTCTAATGATTTATGATTATCCTTTTACATAGAAAAATATTAATTGATTCAAATGTCTGTCCAACATGGCGAGTTATGTGGGGGCCATAATGATCATCAATCCTCAAGGAGAAGAAGACAAATCAATCAGATGTCTCAAACTGTATCCAAGCTAACAGAACACAAATAGCTGTGATAAGGGGAGGTTCATTTTTTTTTTCAAATGTGTTTTTTATAGACTGGATCATTGTAGTTGTAATTGTAATACTAGGTTACAGGTCGAATTTTATTGTTAAATAAAAGACTTCCAAGGAAATTTTCTCAACCCAAACCCTCAGTTTTAGTTTTTATACAGATTGTTGCCTTGCACCAGGGCTTGTAAAATAAAGTTCAATAAGCGAATCACTAAGCTTAGTAGCACATGTGCTCGTGCAAAATAAATTTCAAATAGTTCTTGAAAGAGAAACACAAATCTTCTAAATAAAATTTGAAACAAAACATGTAATTGGTTACTACTTTTAAAGCCATAATATATCTGATAACTAAAAGACGCTTTTATTATAATACTACGTGTACCTTAGTTTATTGTTTCAGTGGTTAACACATAAATTCTTTTGCAATCCCATTTTAGATCACCCTCCATGATCTGGCAACCTGCGCTGTAGTACCTTGATTATCCCAAAAATTATGTCAAAATATCTTTATAATACTGGTAAAAGATTGTCTTAATGTAGTTTAAGCCATCAAAATCAACATGCAAATAAACTAGTTAAATATACATAATTTAGAGAAAATATCTCAAATATACAAAGTGAAAACTTAATAATCCTGTTGAATGCAAAATTGTATAGCAGTTAATGTTACTTAACAGCATTTGCTAGAAACTAGCTGGGTATATATAAGTATATGGAAGGCAGTTTTTAAAATGATATATTGCAAGTTAGCAAGCCCTTTTTTTTTCAAATATTTATTTTAAGTAGGGACCCTGAAGGATTCCATTCTATCAAGTTTTTTAAAATTTGTACCATGAATTGTATTAGTCAAGCAAAATATTGTGTTAAAACATATTGCCTAACTAAAAATACTAAAATAGGTAGAAAAATATAGTAATCTAACAAATAAAATAATTTAATTTAATCATACATAGTCATGGAATATCTAGAACATATTTTATCAGTGCAGAATGAAGTCAGTTATCATCAATTATGACAATTATCATTAATAAATATGGAAAGAACAGTGTGTTTCACAATGGGTGGTCGAGAGGTAGCGCGCGACTGTCATAATGATGGTAACGAGCTCTAATCCATGCGAAGGCGAGGATTTGTTCCCGGGGCCTGAGGAGTCCCCGAGTCACCCAGCTCCGAATGGGTATCTAACTAGACAATAGTTAGGCGGCTGGGGTAATGCATGTAACCCCTATAGCCGTGGCCTGTGACCGCTGCATCACTTGCCAACAGATCATCTCTCATGGTCCGTGGACGCAATTATCTTCTGCAAAGAAGGAGCGTCTGTATATCTAAGATAAGGGTATAGTTAACATTTCTCTATGCCCAATTCAAGTTTAATAAACCCAGTATTGTTTAAATATTTATTTTTCTCTTGATTAAATAACTCGTATAAATATTACAAGTAAAAGGCAGATAACTGAAATAGAGGCCCCTGTCTCATCTAAATGAGTGGATTAAAGCATTAAGGTACCTTAAGTTTTGAGAATGGATTTTAAAAATGCGTGTTTATTAATATTAAGTATGTAAATATTCATCCACGCATGCCCATAACCATCCAAAAACTATTTCTATATTATAATTATATGGCAGTTGAATAATTATAATATACATACTGAATAATGGTATACCCTGAATAATACTGCTCTTATTCTTATTTTTTTAAAAAGCCAATGAAGGCACCCCGTCGACAAACCTTACTTATTATTATGATTATCAATGTCGAGTTGAAAACCCGTTTTTATTTTATAAACGTGTAATTTGGTCAAACGAAATGTGTGCAGGACTTATAAACTTTATTTAATTTTTTTGCAACTTTTTAAATCGAAAAAAAAAATAATTGAAATATAGAAATAAAATAACATCCAGACCCAAAATGTTAGGCGAGAAACTCTTTTGTAAATAAAAGTAAAGATTTCTTATTTTCAATCTTAGAGAACGCAATGTCGGCATAGCAACCCGAGCACATCAACTCGTCATATTCCGCTTCGAGTCATTGATCTAATAAATAGTTCTACATTTTTGTAATTGAAAAAAGAGAAAGCCAAGTCGACTAGTGTATTTTCTGAGGGCTTCAAGTTAGTGTTCTGTGTTCTTAAGGATATTTTTTGAAAGAAACACGTGATGGTTTTGCCATGGCTGTGCCGTATTGACCATTGACCATGCATGGCAAAGCAAAGTATAAATTTTTAATTTAAATTTTAGCACAAGATTTAGTTTGGACCTGGATTCAAATACATAAATTCATAAATTATTAATACAAATTCATTTGATTTAATTTATTGGAAACGATTATTTTAGTTTGAGACTTACAAATTTGCACCGTAATAGCTAAAATACAACATATAGACTATAGACATATAAATATAATATAATAAATAATATAATAATATTAATATAATTAATGCATTTAATTAATTACAAACCTAAGCTAAGCTCTAAGTTCTCAAGAGAAAATTAAGCTTTACTATTACTTTACTCAACTTTACTGTGACTGAAATATTTTTTATATACCTTTGACTACTATGAGTATGAGGAAACTGCAGGATTACCCTAGCCCCAAGTTTAAGTCAAGTGGTAGCGCACTGTGGCTGTGGGCACTGTGGCAAGAACTTGAGACATGGGTCATGGGTTCGAGGCGCAGTACTGGCAAGGCCCCCCCCCCCCCCGCGGGATTGTGCTAACCACACAATCCCCTGCTCGTTTGTGGTTAATGAAACTTGTGAAAGCTACTTCACTTGCCCCATGAGCCTTCATCATTGTCTGAACAGGGGTTATTATTATTATTATTTTATAATCCAAAAACTAATAGTAATATTAATATAGTCAAGTGAAAGGCAGAGGTCTTCTACTAATTACATTAAATTTGATGTTAGTATAGTAGTATTGGGTATTAGTAAAAGGCTATACTATCACTAGGGAGCATGAATGAATTTAATATTAATATATTTGAGTAATTTAATTTATCAAGAATGTCAAGATAAATGCTTATACTTGATTATGAATAGTGAAAAACTCAAAATGTATGCTATAAGGGATACTTTTTTGAAATTATAATTACTAAAATAAATGGTTAATTATGATTATACAGGTGTATTTTGGCATTTGAATTAAACTATTCAGAAATTAGGAAATATCAATAATGGGATTTTGGAGATATTTATCCCAAAAAAGAACAATTCTATAAAAATCAAAGGCATGATAAACAGATATAGCATAGTCTATTATGGCAAAGGGCATAGTATACAATTATATGGACTAATATTATTATTATATACTAGATGGAACCCGCGGCATAGCGTACTTATGCCGCAGACTTGCGCATAGATAGTGCAAAGTAAGGGGGAAAGAACGGACATAAACTACAGAACACCATTCTAGCCTGCTAACCATACATTGTGATTGGCCGACCCTAGCCAGGGTCATTTGTTATGCTTATTAGCACCTGACTTGTGCTTGTTCTGGTGAATTATATATACAGTGGGCTGTTAACGTTTAATTCAAATTTTATCATTAACTTTTAAAAAATCCATGATAAATTAATCATTAATTTCGATTAAAGCCAAAAGTTAAAATTTAAGATGTTATAAGTAACACTTATTAAACGTTCTTGTTGAAAATCTAAATAACACTGGGGTGTCTCCTTTATACATCATCTAACTAATTAGGCAAAATGACAAGTGTGTTGACAATATTTGGTTCAAATGATGAGCGGGTCTAATTGACAATATAACCAGCCTAGCTGAACAATCTTTCACATGGAACTTTTTGACTTCCAATCATTTGTAAGTGATAGGTCAATTAATCGTTAAAAAATAATTTAACTGTTAAAATTTTTAAACAATCAATAGAGAAATTTATCATTAGTTTCCGCAGCCCTAATACAGTGGAACCCACTTACCTCGAGCTCGCTTAGCTTGACCACCCCATTATGTCGACGTTTTTTATTGGAACCGCCAAATTCTCTCTTTGTCTTAGCATTTTCTCGTCGTTTAATTCGATTTTTTTAAGTCGCCGAAACCTCATAACACGAGCACAAAAAAGGGTCAAATTTGCCACTTAACATCGGTTATCTCGATCCCCATGACCAATCGCCAATTTTGAAAATGTTAGCTATGATTTCTGTCTCAACATGGTCTGCTGGTGACGTCACAGCCCACTTGCGTTTTGCTCTCAGCGCTGTGTTGCTTCTGGTACTATGACAATGGCCATCAAGGCCACGAAAAATATCAGCTTGCGACGTGTGCTGGTGACGTCACAGCCCTCTTGCGTTCAGACCTGTGTTGCTAACTTAAATCGCCAGCTTTTGAAAATGTTACTTATCGTTGCCACTCACTATCTCACTTCCGTATTTTCGCGCGTCTTATAAAAAGTTTTACGATTGGTTACGTTTATGCTAGCTAACCAATAAAATTGATCGTTCAATAACAGTTCACAAAGTAACTGCATATATACGATACGTTTCAGAGATGTGTTGGAGAATAATAAGAGTTTTTATCGATAATCGACATTGGTTTTTATTTTAAATTTGTAAATTTCTGCTGTCAGTTGGTGCACATATACCTTTTGTTGTTAGCAAACATGTATGTACAATTTTATAGCATGCGGATAGCTTTATCAAACAAATAACGGCAATGCTGTTGTGTTAAAAAAAACAAAAAAAACATGTGCATGAACATTATCATTTATTAACGCTAGTGATGGGATGATACCAAAATCATAGGCTGCTTACTGTAAACAAGGCTCCCCAGATTTTAAAATATATAATATAACAGACTACAGACAGTTTACCCACCCCCACGATCAATCTCCCACACCATTGTTGTTGGTTAGTCCTATTAGCATCAAGTTACCGAAGGAATTGTAAGCTGAGGGGATCGTATGGAATAATAAAATGTACCGTGTGCAAACTTGTTGTCATTGACAACCATTCATCATTCAACCTCATTTTGACCATTACATGTACTGTACTACTGTTTTGTTCTCATTGTTTCATTCATAACAAGTGGCCGTGTGCAAAAGCCATTTAACTATTGGTTAGAATTAATTAAAATATGTCAAAGTTGAAGGTTCAAAAGGAGTACCTAATTTATTTGTGTACGTTTATATAGAGAAGAGTTTGTTTTGTCATGAGTCATATATAGGTCACGATACACCATTATTTGTGTAGCTTGTAAGGAAAATCAAGCAAGTGGCTTTGAAGGCACAGTATGGCTCAATCTGGGAATCACCGCAAAACGGCAATATATTTAAACTTAAACGGTCTTTTAAAGCGAACGGTCTTAACAACCTTAAGAAAGAGTGAAGAAATAGGGTCCCGATATAACGATACGATTCTGATTAATCGTCCCATCACTAATTAACGTACAACACGAACATAAAGAAATTTAAAGCGCATGTTAATATTTTGCCGCCATATTGGTTTTCGCTTTAACTCGATCATCGGTTATGTCGATGCCATTTTTCATACCCCAACGCCGTCGACTTAAGCGGTTTCGACTGTATATAGATTTTTTAATGTATACAACTTCATTATCAAAATATTGGGTAGGTGACATGGTGGGTCAGTCAAACTAGTGTTATTTTAAAAATTCCTGATACTGATATCCGCTCTAATTGTAATTGACCACAGACACATTCTGAGCATCTTATTGTCTTTTGCGTTTTGGACATTTAAATATTGACTTAATCAATCTTAGGTATAAAACGAAGAGTTTCAATATTACTGTATATTAAAATAAATTATAAAAGTTTAGTGTGTGAAATAGTTTGCAATATAGCACTAATTTGGAATCCATATAAAAATAAATATTACTTGAACGCATTTTCTGTCTGTTAACTTTTCAAGATGTGATGTTAAAACATTGTGGACGCTAGTGTTTAGGCAGTTATTTCTACTTGGCATTGTCATTGTTTTGGAGTTAATTTATAGTAAAATATAATGTTGTACACCTGGCTAAAAGAAACTTCTTTTATTCTAAGTTTTGGAAACAATAAGATATTCAATTTAAAGTACTAAGAAATGAAAATAACATGTAAATGGCATCATTGGAAAGAGCGTAATTTCCCCATTGGATGCAATATGTAAACAGTATTATACAGTGTTAAAAAAAGTTTTTGTACATTATAAATGGATTATTAATTCAGGATTGTGTCGATGTTCTATACACTATTTCCTGGATGAACCTCCTTAGCCAAAGTAAGTTTTTGAAATTTATTGTATATTTTATTTCAAGCTATGTATGTACATTTGTATTAAAAAAATTTCAAACTAAGCTTTGTTAGAAGCAGTGCTTTTTTTCAGTGGGAACTCATGGGAACTGAGTTCCCATACCTTTTTTGGCCAGATTGGTGTATATTTATATAAATAGTCAGCATTTTACTTACTGTCAGTCCTTTTTACAGTGGGGACTCACAGGAACGATGTAAATTACAGTTTACAAATAAACATACCAAGTGGCAAACGCCAAACGCTGTTATTCTACTAATATGATATCTATGGACCATAGATATCATATTAGTTATTATTATTAGAATAAGATGTGAAATGAGTTCCCAAACATTTTTCGCTAGAATAAAAGCACTGGTTAGAAGAACAGAAAAACTGTCCATGAAAAAAACAATAACCTTAAGATTTAAAAAAACTAATTTATATGCCTAATAGGAATTCATAGATTTTATTATTTTAGAGTTTTTTTAAGCCTTTACGATGATAATTACCTGTGTCATCTATTATGGGATAATTAGGTAACGTTTTATATATATAGATATAGATATATATATANAATATATTATACAAAAATATTTTGTTTTCTGTCAAACTTATAAAACTATACTTAATTATTAATCACCAAAATGTATAAAGTTTGACAGAAAACAAAAATTTTTAAAAAATAAATATTAGGGACCAACCGGAATTCGCTCCGGACATTTGCCCCGGCCGGATATCTGGTTTATAAAAAACAATTATAAGGTTTCCTTATGCCTTATAAAACTATACTTAATTATTAATCACCAAAATGTATAAAGGCATAAGTAAACCTTATAATTGTTTTTTATAATTTATATAGCATAGCAAAACAGTTTCTAGTTACTTACTATCTTACTAAAGCAGATTCATGATAGTGTGAGAATAAGAGTTAAATTTAAAGATAGATAAAATTTAATTGAAAACCATTTGAATATGAGTTACTATTTTTCGAGTTAAAAAAATTTCAATCCTCATCAAATTGCATATGACAAATAAATGTATTCAAATTATCTTAAAGTTTGCTTAAGTTATTTTAATTTTTCTCACTTAATTTAAAAATTTATTTTAAGAGCACATATAAAATAATGTCAATAATTATCTCGTTCTGTCTTAAAATTAAAATACAAATTTAACATTAGAATTAAGGACGTAAACTTTTAAAATAAAGAAATAAAAACAAAGTCAAAGTGTTTCAGAATGAATAGCTTCTATTTTCTTATAATCACACTTGCTTGTACCCTTCCTAACACACCACCAGCAATTTTTTTAAAATGTGATAATAAAGAATCTTTCCATAATCAGAATCAGATTTTGAATTATTTTTAATCATTTTGATTTCACTCATATTTCAGAATATAGGATCCTTGGCAAGAAGGGTGAGGGGACCTTCTCAGAGGTTCTCAAAGTTCAAGTAATAAAAGATGGGTCCTACAGAGCTTGTAAAAAGATGAAGCAAACCTATGAAACGTATGTTTATACCTTAAAATGTCCACCCTTATACACAATGAAATAAGTGGGACAGGGTGTTGATTTTTACAAATTTATTTTTAACAATATGAGATGTTGATACATTTATTCTAATAGTTCGTAAATTAATATCTTTTAAATACACCTTTGCTTTGAGAATTTTTTAAAAACATATTATAAGGGCTGCTACTTATTAAAAAACTTTTGTTTGATTAATAGGAAAAAAATTAATAGATTCATTTCGATTAATCACACCATTTTAACGATTATATAGATCCTGTTAAGTTGTGATTAATTATTTCGTGAAATCGGTTAAGTCGTGGTAATTCCAAGACTACACCATTTTGTGACGTAACAACAAATTCGTTCTACTAAGCAAGAAATAAAGAAAAACCTTTTTCTTTTCTTTTCCACTTCCGCTAGATAATAAAGTTTATTCTATCCTAGCCCCCTGCCCAGCCCACACACAAAAAACTACACAAAAAATTTATCAAGGATATGAGGTATTTTTGGCAAGAATAATGACCTTTCCATGGGGGGCGAGGGCAGTAACCCTGAACTAATCCTAGCGACAGTATCATGTCCTAACCCTGGGGGAGATAACCATAACCCAACTAATGGTGCAGTTACTCTGACCTAGCTCTGGGGCAGTAACATGCAAAAGAAAAATTATGAAATTTAAGAGTGCCCACGATTACCACCTCAAGGGTAAGTCAGGGTTACCTCCCCAGGGCATACATATTTATACATATTTTTAATGATACGACCTTCCAGGGCCATCTTAAGGCCTGCATAGGCCCTCAAGACCTAGGCACTCTTATATTCGTAGGTCCTCCTCAAACTAAATTGTTAGCTAAGCAACCAACTGTCCAATAAAACACTTTCTCATTATTTTCTGACTGTACATGCGTATACTGATTAAAAAATTATTGAAATTAATTTCTAAGTACATGTATTTCCTTTAAAAAATTAGTTTCAGTGTATACAAAATATGTATGGTGTGTACATTTCTGCCTATTTTCAAACCTATATTACATCGAATGATCTTATTGTTGCTCTGTCAAGGATGCTAGAATATTAGCAGACAAATAAAATTGATGAGTAACTGCTGAAAGAGCAACAAAACCTGGACTGACACACTGAAGAGACTACACTGTAGTTGGCATGATCAGGTTTCTTACTGAAAGATGATTAGCTTTTCATGGTGAAAGCCATTTACATTATTTTTCTAGCTATGCAAACTATCAACCTTTTTTTTTTTTTTAGCTGAATTTGATTATTTTCTGAAGGAACATTATTGTCCTAGCTATGCAGACTATCAACTTGTTTTAGCTTAATTTGATTATTTTCTATAGGAACACTATTGTCCTAGCTATGCAGACTATCAACTTGTTTTAAAATTAAATGGAAAAGACGTAAACAAGGTAAGGGTTGGCCTGACCGGACCGCTGTTTTGTTAAGTCTGGTCAGGCCAACCCTTACCTTGTTTACGTCTTTTCCATTTAATTTTTTATAAGCCTGATTGCTGCCCTACCCCTAATTTTTTATAAGCCTGATTGCAGTCCTACCCCTAATTTTGTTTACAACTTGTTTTAGCTGAATTTGATTCTCTTCTGAAGGTGCACTTTCAGATATAAACAAGTCTATTGAAGGTAAATTTCTGCTATAATTCTTTGTGAGTTGTGGCTCGAAGTGATGCTATCAGATATTTTGATGCCACTTATAAGGAGATTCAGCAAGCATGCGGCGCATTGCTTGATGTGACTGGAAGTGTACAATAACAACCCGGATCTTTTCATGAAAAACAAAAGGCTCATTAGAATGTAGTGCCATTTTGAGACGAAATTTATGGTCGCGATTGGGAAAGATTAACAAAGAAATAAATGCTGTCAATAAAGACCTCCAGGCACCTGGATTCATGTTGTGTAGGATCATTAAGTTTTATTACTATCCTATACTACACTTTCATGATACTGAGTATACATTTGAAATGTGTGAAAGTATTTGACACATTAAGATTACAAAGAATGCATACGTGGTAAGCGAGAATGACAAAGACGAAACTGTGGACAACACTGAACCGGTTTGAAGTAAAAAAAAAAAAAAAGCCAAGTGCCGTACTCTGTCTATCTAACCATACTTATTTCTGAGATTATAAAATGACAATCAGTTGCTCAACTCTACTTGAAAGGTTTAATTTTCTTTTGGACACGCAAATCTTTGTCAATATATCAAAATACCCAAGGCACCAAATGAGATGTGGCCATCAGTTCTGGAAGAGGCATTTACTGATACTGATACTGGACCACCATGGCCTTAAGAATTCCAGGGCCCTATGCGGCTTAGTATGCGAAACAGAGGGCACAGGGCCCGCAGTCTAGGCGGGGATAAGGATAATAAGTGAAAATTAAGATAGACGGAGCCTATGAAAGTGCGGGGCCCACTGTGGCGGTATAGGTTGCAGTGGTTTAAGGCCGGCCTGTTTCAATCCTCGGAACAAACTCTAAAGGTGTGCGTTTTTTTTCACCCTAAAAATAGCTGATACAAACTTATTTTCTGTAAATGATGAACACACTCGGCTTTTCTCATTGGTAGTACTATTAATTGAAAAGGCCTTAATGTTGGAAAATACGTGGACTTCATATGTGACTATACTAATGCAATGAACAAAAAAAAAGTTAAATTACTATAATAAGGTCAAGTTTTCATTTTTCATGGAGTTATACAATTTAGAAAAAACTTATTCTTCAATTTTTGTTACATTTTCTGGTGAATATTCCATTTACATTTAATTTATGTCCTCATCACTTAATCTTCTGACTTTCATTGGAAACTTTTTTAAAAGTTCATTGGCCCAAGGCATAAAGCCTACCGGGCCTCATAGAATGCACGGCCCTGGCTCTAATAGGTTGGAAGCCATCAGCCTGTCAGCCGTACTTAGTACAGCAACCCCCCCCCCCCACACACACACACTCTCACTCTCACCACCTCCCCCCACCAATGACAGGACGACTGAAATGTTGAATTCGTGTATTCTATATCTTGATCCGCGACCGAAACGTTTAATGTGGATGAGAAACCTTAAATGCGGATGAGAAAACTTTAATGTGGTCGAGAAACCTTTAATGTGAACGAGAAACCTTCAATGTGGATGAGAAACCTTTAATGTGGACGAGAAACCTTTAACTTTAATGTGGATGAGAAACCTTTAATGTGGATGAGAAACCTATAATGTGGATGAGAAACCTTTAATGTGAATGAGAAATCTTTAACTTTAATGTGGATGAAAAACCTTTAATGTAGATGAGAAACATTTAATGTGGATAAGAAACCTTTGATGTGGACGAGAAACCTTTAATGTGGATGAGAAAACTTTATTGTGGATGAAAACCTTAAATGTGGATGAGAAAACTTTATTGTGGATGAGAAACCTTTAATGTGGATAAGAAACCTTTAACTTTAATGTGGATAGAAACCTTTAACTTTAATGTGGATGAGAAACCTTTAATGTGGATTAGAAACCTTTAATGTGGATGAGAAACCTTTAACTTTAATGTGGATGAGAAACCTTAAATGTGGATAAGAAACCTTAGATGTGGACGAGAAACCTTTAATGTGGATAAGAAAAATTATTTGTGGATGAGAAACCTTTAATGTGGATGAGAAACCTTTAATGGGGACGAGAAACCTTTAATGGGGACGAGAAACCTTTAATGGGGACGAGAAACTTTTAATGTGGATGAGAAACCTTTAATGTGGTTGACGTTTGATCTCAGTCAGATCGATGTGTCAGTCAAACAGACTGCAGGAACCCGAAGTAATTCATTATTGATGCTCTGTGACGATTGGTGACCTAATTGCATGGTTCGTTTGGTCAAAGCTTATGGTCTGGTTGCACGGAATATTAGCGTAATGTTATGATCATTATGATACTTGACTTGACCCAATTGTGAGGAGGATTAACCTAGTTTCATGATCTTTGTGATAATTTACTTGACCCTAATGTGAGGAAGATTAACTTAAATACTTGATCAAGTTTTGAATTAAGGGGCATTTAGCATGATAATGAGAAAGAGTAAACAAACTTAGACTTGAGCCAACAGGTCACCCTGTGGCCATCCAATGACTGTCTCCTCTATGTAGACATCACCATGTAGCCATCCAATGACTGTCTCGTCTATGTAGACATCACCATGTAGCCATCCAGTGACTGTCTCCTCTATGTAGACATCGCCATGTAGCCATCCAGTGACTGTCTCGTCTATGTAGACATCGCCATGTAGCCATCCAATGACTGTCTCGTCTATGTAGACATCACCATGTAGCCATCCAGTGACTGTCTCCTCTAAGTAGACATCACCATGTAGCCATCCAATGACTGTCTCCTCTATGTAGACATCACCATGTGGCCATCCAATGACTGTCTCCTCTATGTAGGCATCACCATGTGGCCATCCAATGACTGTCTCCTCTATGTAGGCATCACCATGTAGCCATCCAATGACTGTCTCCTCTATGTAGACATCACCATGTAGCCATCCAATGACTGTCTCGTCTATGTAGACATCACCATGTAGCCATCCAATGACTGTCTCCTCTATGTAGACATCACCATGTAGCCATCCAATGACTGTCTCCTCTATGTAGACATCACCCTGTAGCCATCCAATGACTGTCTCCTCTATGTGGACATCACCATGTAGCCATCCAATGACTGTCTCCTCTATGTAGACATCACCATGTAGCCATCCAATGACTGTCTCCTCTATGTAGACATCACCATGTGGCCATCCAATGACTGTCTCCTCTATGTAGACATCACCATGTAGCCATCCTATGACTGACTCCTCTATGTATACATCACCATGTAGCCATCCATTGACTGTCTCCTCTATGTAGACATCACCATGTAGCAATCCAATGACTGTCTCCTCTATGTAGACATCACCATGTAGCCATCCAATGACTGTCTCCTCTATGTAGACATCACTATGTAGCAATCCAATGACTGTCTCCTCTATGTGGCCATCCAATGACTGTCTCCTCTATGTAGACATCACCATGTGGCCATCCAATGACTGTCTCCTCTATGTAGACATCACCATGTAGCCATCCAATGACTGTCTCGTCTATGTAGACATCACCATGTAGCCATCCTATGACTGACTCCTCTATGTATACATCACCATGTAGCCATCCATTGACTGTCTCCTCTATGTAGACATCACCCTGTGGCCATCCAATGACTGTCTCCTCTATGTAGACATCACCATGTAGCCATCCAATGACTGTCTCCTCTAAGCAGACATCACCATGTAGCCATCCAATGACTGTCTCCTCTAAGCAGACATCACCATGTAGCCATCCAATGACTGTCTCCTCTGTTGCGTACTGGGTTCTGGATTCAATCTTAATAAAGACAGACTCTTGTCGAATAGAAGGTGTACTTTATTGAACTATAAATACACGTATAAATCCTTCGTACAACCATCGAGACATCACAGCATAGGCTTACAAGATCACAGTCTTCACAGTGTTCGAGACATCACAGCATAGCCATACAGGCTCACAGTCTTTACAGCGTTCGAGCCATCACAGCACAGGCATACAGGCCCACAGCCTTCCAGTGTTCGAGCAACCTCGATAACACCATCCGTCAACAACACAGCC
>MUZC01004521.1:157673-204660 GCA_002072015.1 Radix auricularia | reverse complement strand
TATATATATATATATGCATTATCACTAAACTTTCTTTCTCTGCATCCCTTTAACTTCTGATCTTTCTCACTTTAACCATCTCCTCCCTCTGTTCACAGCGACAAGAAGTCGGGGACCCTGGTCCTTGTCTGTGAGTTGATGGATATGAATATTTATGAGCTCATACGAGGTCAGTCTCAAATTAAATTTTCTGTCATTTATTATAGACTTGAATACATGTATTAGAAAATTTATATTTTCTGCACATGGCGGTCCGGAAAGGGGTGGGTTGAAAGAGAGCGGAATACAGTCAAGGGCTGACACCCCTCCCTTCCTCCACCCATCTTTCTCCATTTGAAAACTACATGCATTCAGGGGCGTGAATACCCTACCACCTTAACCCACGAGCAGATGGAGACCACTTCTCTCCCTAAGACCCCCTTTTTCAGGGGCGTGACCCCCTTCACCCACGAGCAGATGGAGACAACTTCTCTCCCCAACACTTCTTTTTCAGAGGCGTGACCCCCTTCCCCACGAGCATATGGAGACAACTTCTCTCCCCAACACCCCCTTTTTCAGGGGCGTGACCCCCTTCCCCCACGAGCAGATGGAGACAACTTCTCTCCCCAACACCCCTTTTTTCAGCCACTAACCAAAGTTTTTAAAATGTGCATGATTGACTTGCACTGTTCTCTAAAGGGTTCGTGGCTCGTGCCCAATTTTGGCGTGATTTTGTGGCCCATGAAGTCATTTTATAACATGTTTGGGCAACAACATTGGCACGCAATACAACAACATTGACACTCGGTGCAACAACATTGACACTCAATACAACAACATTGACACTCGGTGCAACAACATTGACACTCAATACAACAACATTGACACTCAATACAACAACATTGACACTCAATACAACAACATTGACACTCAATACAACTACATTGACACTCAATACAACAACATTGACACTCAATACAACAACATTGACACTCAATACAACAACATTGACACTCAATACAACAACATTGACACTCATTGCAACAACATTGACACTCAATACAATATTGACACTCAATACAACAACATTGACACTCAATACAACAACATTGACACTCAATACAACAACATTGACACTCATTGCAACAACATTGACACTCAATACAATATTGACACTCAATACAACAATATTGACACTCAATACAACAATATTGACACTCAATTGAATATTGACTCTCAATACAGCAACATTGACTCTTGTTTAGATTTGTAGGTTTCAACTTTATAACGCTATATCGCTGAAACTAGATTAAAAAAAAAATCATAACATTGCTTAGAAAAAGGCCAACCTGGCAAGCCTTGCGTGAGAGAGAAATAGTTTGCTTTATACTCGCGGTGGGACTGCATTTCTTATGGCTATTGATTTTGTGTTCCATTGAATTATAAATGATAGTGATTGAATGCTGGGTAATCGTTTCAATGTTGGACTTACCTCCCTTTCATTCCCCCCTCCCGCCCCACCTGGACATTCTCTGATCATTGTATTAATAGAAATATGTTGATTGATTGCTTGTTTCGTTTATTAAAAGTCACGTAGCGCCGATAACCCTGATACACCAGACGTTAAATATCAGACACACTAGTGTCGTGCTAGATAGTCAATCATAATTCAGACAAACTAGTGTGGTTCTAGATAGTCATTCATAATTCAGACAAACTATTGTGGTGCTAGATAGTCAATCATAATTCAGACAAACTAGTGTGGTGCTAGATAGTCAATCATAGTTCAGACACACTAGTGTGGTGCTAGATAGTCAATCATAATTCAGACACATTAATGTGGTGCTAGATAGTCAATCATAATTCAAATTATTATTTCAGACACACTAGTGTGGTGCTAGATAATCATAATTCAGACATATAGTCTAGTGCAAGATACTCAATCACAATTCAGACCCTTACCTACATTACTGCCCAGTACTTAAACCTACTTTACGATCTCCCCCTCCCCACCCACAAATCATTTTACAGAAATTATTTTAATAGATTTAAATTTAATGGTAAAAAAAAATCTTCCTTTTGTCTCTGGACCTCCTGCTGATACAAAAGCTGCGGGAATGTCTCCCATTAATGGTCTGTTTGAGTTTACGCTCGCTAATCAGACACCCCTCTTCCCCTTTCCTCACCACTGAACGAGCGTATAATGACTATGTGTGTGTTGACAAATGTAGGGTTTAAATAACAACAACGATCGACCCAGACACGTCGCCCACAGGCGTTTGTCCTGGCTTTTCGTTGTGAATACTGCCTAAGTAACGGGGAGGGGGGGTGTTGTGTAGTAAGAGGTTTCTGTGTGTGTGTTGGAGGGGTGATGTTTTAGGGAGAGGTGTCGGGGGAGGTGATGGTTTGAACTTGAACACGCGCTAAGTGTGAAAAGGGCTTTTTTTTTTTAAAAAAAGACTCTTCAAGCATCTACCGATGTCATCCAAAGTGATGGCATGGTGAGTCACGAATTAACTTACTATCACTTCCTCAAATAAGAGCTAACGGGCTGCAGGTCTTGTCATTGTAAAAAATTAAGAGCATGCTTGTGTGGGGTGAGGCGTGCTTGAAGTGTGCCCCGGCGCCCGAGGTATCGTATCTCTGTGACGATGTCCGCCTTAGATGAGACTCGCCCCGGCGCCCGAGGTATCGTATCTCTGTGACGATGTCCGCCTTAGATGAGACTCGCCTGAGATATAATGAACCGGGTCCTTAGAGCCTAACGGCTCGACCCAAAAGAGAATGCACATTCATCAGTGGGGCTGGAGAAGACATTCAACTGTATACAACCCTATAAAGAGATTTGTGTAGATCTACGAGATGCGCGCGTGAATCAATGAGATGTGTATTTTAATTGATCTTTGATGTGCGTGTATATCAATGGGATGTGTATTGATCTTTGATGTGCGTGTATATCAATGAGATGTGTATTGATTTTTGATGTGGCGTGTATATCAATGAGATGTGTATTGATCTTTGATGTGCGTGTATATTAATGAGATGTGTATTGATCTTTGATGTGCGTGTATATCAATGACGTGTGTATATCTATACGACTTGAGTAGATCTATTATACGTGTGTAAATATTTGAGATTTGCGTAAATCTATGAAGTATGAGGTTACTAGAAAGTCGGGGGTTGTTAAACGTTTCTGACGATTCTGCACACGGCAATGACTTGACTGCATCACGAGACCATGACACCACTACCCAACGATCATTGCGTAACTTCACCACCTCTCCTCTCTAGGCAAGCGACACTATCTGCCAGAGAGAAAAGTTAAAAACTACATGTTTCAGCTGCTCAAGTCCATAGACCACATGCATCGGTAAGCTAAGGTCGGAGCCGTAACACTAACTAGAAACTTTAGCTGCTTGCTGTAGGTGATGACAAAAAAACCCAGCCATGTAGTTATAGAACCGAGCTGTTATCTTGTATAGACCAGCCCTAGAGCATAACTTTTTGTAGTCTCTTTGTTTTAACTATCCTAACA
The DNA here is from genome assembly GCA_002072015.1 of Radix auricularia. NCBI lineage: Eukaryota > Metazoa > Mollusca > Gastropoda > Lymnaeidae > Radix > Radix auricularia. The sequence continues at coordinate 201,146 of MUZC01004521.1, read as the reverse complement.
CCACTTTTCCCCACCACCTTCCTCTCTCTCTCTCTCTCTCTCTCTCTCTCTCTCTCTCTCTCTCTCTCTCTCTCTCTCTCTCTCTCTTAAAAAAAAAGATTAAAAATTAAAAAAAAACAAAAAAACCAGCATGTCTTGGATTTAAGTACATTGGCTCTCAAAATACTCATTCACGAACTTATTTACGGGTATTTAATCTCGTATACTGCCCACCTCATTGGGATTGAGGAACAAGGGATCCAAGCATGAGCCGCAGACTTGATTTATTGAGCCAGTTATCTCTATTTAAACTGTATCAACAGAAGAAATCAATTGAGCCATTACTCAATCATGGTTTGTGTTGGCTTAACGAGAACCGTTATTTTGGGGTAGGGGGGGGGGAGACGGCTAGTATCAAGTCAAGGGCCGAGTTCATTTATAAGATACGATTACTTGGAGGTAGAGGCCATAAGGGCTCTCTGTTGGTACCACAGACTACACATTTCGGACGCGCCTGGTTCCACACTGATGAATTCAGTTGAAAATTATGGCGGATTAAGGGGGGGGGGCTGAGCGGGCTAAAGCCACGGGCCCCCGACGATTTGGGGCCCCCAAACTTTTTATATTTTATAATAAAAGTGTACAAATGTTTGCACGAACCCTTGAAAATATAATAAATTAAATAAATTTATAAACATTATCTATTAAACTGATTGCGATTCCAGAGTTGCGAAGTCTTAAGTGCCAGATTTTCCCAGCCAGGGGTAAAAAAATTCCCAAATTGGGCTAAAAATTCCGAAATGCATTAAAACTTTGGGGAAAAATCTGAAAAGTGGCAACTTCAATTAAATGCTTTCGCATTCATTTTAATGACTTTTGACTTCCAAATTAAAAAATAATAAATACTTTTGCATTTTTAAGGCAATTTTTAATAGGGTACTTTCAATTTTTATTTAATCTGTACGTTTTTTTAACAACTTGGCTACAAAGCCAAAATATAGATTATACTTTTAAATTTTAACATCATGAAGTTTAAAAAAGTTATTTGGATACTCTTGTAATTTAAATTTGTCTGTGATTGATAAAAATATATGTTTAAAAATGAATGTTTTGAAATTTATTAATAATGAATCAATCATACATGGTTACATAGATTGTTATATGTTTACATATTATTAATGATTTGGTCCTTTATATGTAACAAACATTTTATGATGATTCGGGCTCAGACTAATTAATTATATTATTGACTGTAAACTGTCTGCAGTCTACTGTCAGTGACAATGTTGGGAAAAACCTAGCAAAAACGTCAGGAAAAAAAACTAGATCCGAAATAAAAAAAACCTAGACACGCTAAAAATAAACAAATATGACGTCAAAGAGCCTCGCACCAACATAAAAAAAGTATTTCTTATTTGAAAATGAGCATGTTTCAAATTATTTTATTTTATTTTCATCCAAGAATGTAATTATTTTCTTTTAAATTGTCAATCTAAAAAATTCCATAGGTTAGGCAAAATCCTTATAAATTCCTAAATTCCCATTTTAAAAAGTTTGGCTAAAAAAGCACACGATTCGGGAAATTTCTTACGACTTCTTAAAACTACGCGATTCAGACCTGACAGTCTTGATAATCTATAAAACTTGGCTCACTTAGAGAATATAGTATAAAATATAGTTTATTTTTTTAAAATTTGTCAATTTAGACAAGCTCCGCTGGTCGTGTGGAAAGGGCATAGGCTTGTGATGCAAATGGTGTCGGGTTCGATTTCCAGCGGTGGAATGTAAAAGTTTTTCTTTTCACACTCAATTTTTAACACACCGGCGAACATTTTAAACAGTTATTTCTTCGTGTTCGTTTCTTTTTTCATTATTAATATTTAGTTACAGTCTTATATTAGCTGTTAGCAATCATATTTTAAGGGACGCTGGCTGGATAGGGCCCCCGTTTGATTGCAGCCAGGGGCCCCGTGCAGTCTTAATCCGCCCCTGAGTTGAATACTGATAGAGAACAAAACTGGAAGCGTTGAAAATTTCTTAACATAAAGATGAAAGTCTGAGTGGTTCTGTCATTATGAACACACTTATAAAACTAAAAATTAACCATGTGTATGACATCAACCAGATCTATTACACAAATTGACAAAGTGACCTTATGTTACTTTTCATTCAGCGGGGTTTAGGCTACTTGGATAGTGAATCTTGGTGTTAATAAATTGCTATAAAACAACCAGTTATCGCCTGAACGCCGGTAGAACTGCTGTCAACAATCCCAACGAATGTTTATTTTCACATGCTTCACACCCGTAATCTTTCAAACATTTCATGTTGTACTATTTCATGCTACTAGGTCTCGCTTTTATTCCGTTTCTATTAATTTTCGTTCCGTTTAGAGCTATGTAGTCTAGTTTGACTTTAGTCGCTGGTAGATCATCATTCTGTTACCCAACTAACCTTCAACTAACATTTATTATCTGCCATTTGTGCTCTATCATTTGTAGGTTTTTTTTAAATTTATTTATTTATTATTTTTTAAAATAGTAAAATATAATTACTCAATTTTCAAATTATTTCTTCATTAAATCAGATAAAAACCTAATATTCCAAAAATCTAAACTTGATTTTTAACATCCAGGTTTCAGTAAGATGTGACCATTTTGATTTACCGTGATCTTAAGTTAATATGCTTCTTAGTTGGCTCCAAAGAGTTTGTAACCATCTATGGCCTATGCCAGGTTTTCACCACTCCCTTACATTTCTTTTTTGCCCTGTCCTTGCTTTTTAAATTATATACATTACACTAGCACGCATTTATTTATACCTACAAGAAAGTACAACTACAAGACTATTTACGTAATTACTAATGTTTCGATTATATGGCAGTATTGTTGCATTTTCGATCGATATACATAAGAGTTAGCATATCAGATTATACACACAAGCTTGATTATTTGCTGGAATAAAAAGCAAATTTCATTTTGTATGCAGCACTCCACACTACACACCAATACACAGATTTAACACCAAAAAAAACCCCCCAAAAAACATGACACTCTTTCCAACGGTGACAAAAGAAAAAAAAACCACATGAGTTAATTCATAATCATAACAGTTTACGTGGCCTAGTTTTATGAGCATACATAGACTTAGACATAGACTCAGATTTTAGTATACATGGCAAGGATTTGAACCAGTGGCGTAGCTAGTGTAGGTGGTGGGGGTGGTCCGCCCCGGGCGGCACTCATTCAAAGGGCGGCATTTGTGGGCATTTAAACATTAAAGCCACTTCCGAAAACCGCCCCTTTTCTTTTGAAGGGTGAAATAAAAATAAATAAATAAAATAAACCAAGGTGAAATCAAATGAATCTAAATTTTGAGTTTTAATTAACGGATTCGTACAACATTTGTTTTATTACATAGTGGTTGTTATAACTAACGCAAAACCGTTTAAAAATTTAAAATCGTTCAAAAAAGGGTAACGATTTGTTTGGAAAATTAAGCGGTAGACGTCACAGATGGCGCTTTTATAAGAAAACTGCACAAAAAACAACAACACATTCCCGCTGCTCCGAAAATATGTACTATTATTCATTAATATCGCCACGACAGTTTTAGCGTGGAATTTCGACATTCGCAGAATGATGCGCTAACAAGTACCTATATGACATGGTGGTTTAAAAATTGTGTTTAACTTGCAAGTAGTAAATTAGATCTATATTATTGTATCAGGTTTCATAAAATTATTGTAAGGTAACTTATTAAAAATTAAATTTACTTAGTTTTTGTTGCATTAAAGTATAATAGAACATATGGCTTGTGTTTTTCATTAAAATAAGGTTAGTAATGAAAAATGAACGGTTATTCATTTCAAGGTTAATAAATACCACAATAACATAAATAATTCCCAAAAAGACATACTTAAAAATCTCAAGCGTCTTGTGAAAATTGTCATCTGAAGTAACTAGTAAAACGAGATCACATGCCAGAATTTTACTCAGTTCAATGCAATCTTTTCTTTTCTATGGTATCTAAATTTATGGAAAGCCGTCTTTTTAAATTAAGGAGAAAAATATGAGTGGGGGAAATTCAGAAGACGTGGTTCTATCTTTAGAGCAAGAAGTACAACAAATGTTTTTATCCATAGATGTAATTATAAAAGAAAATAAAAGAACGCGGTGATGAGTTACTTGTTTTTGCAAGAAATTTTTCGTGTTAATACCTCCTAGCCTACTCAATGAAGAATGTGAACATCAAATCTATTTCTTTATTTACATTGATAAAAAAATTGTTCGAGATTGAAAGAGAAAGGATCCAGGCTTTTATGGCAGTAGACGGGGCCTGTCTTAGCTATTGCGGGGCCCTATGTAGCTTATTGTGGAGAGAATATAATTTTTTTTTCAACTTCAGTTTGGAGAAGCCCCTTTCAAAACTAGATACACGAGGAGCAATTGTTGAAAAAATCACTAGCAAAATTATAATGTTGGGTAAATTTTTTTTCCTCCAATATTTACTGTTTAATAGTCTATATTTTAATAGATCAAGGGGGCATTTCCCCAATTTTTTTAGCATGATGCCTCTTCTTGTTGTGTAGGTAGAGCCAGGGCTGGTCTTAGGCTACTGCAACCTATGCGGTCGCAGTAGACCTCCCGCTTTCATAGACCCAACCTATCTTAATTTTCATTAATACCTTATTATTTTATGAATACCTTATCCTTACCCAAACTGGGACCCACGCAATCCTTTTCGCATACTATATCCACTATAAAATCTTGCAATATTGTCCATAGAACAAGATATTACAAATAATTTAAATTGATAACATAATACACGATTTTTCTACTATGAAAGTTAGGTAAGTAAGTAAATGTAAAAATAATTATAAAAATAGGTTTACATACTGATGTATACAATTTCTTTTTTTTTATAAAAAAAATAATATATTTATAAATAAAAAATAAAAGTATATTAATTGTTAATGTTTTTTGGGTCGTAAATCTGGAATTACTTTTGTATCATTTGGGAGGGAGGGGCCTGGGACCCCTATAACTTTCTTGTGGCCCTAAAAACAATTATCTTGTATTTTTATAATGCGTATTTTTAGGTATATCATCTTATGCGGCCTCTTTTATTACTGCTACATTAATAGAGCATGCAATGGATGGTAAAATTTTTACCCACCTTTTACAATGTACTTCGTTTCAATTACAATTATTTATTCTTGTTTATTAATTTATGAAAACCATCATATGATATGGGCGGTCCATAAATGACGTCACGTGATTTCGGCAAAATTTTCACCCTCTGCTCCCTCATGTAACGGCGTCACGAAACGAAAACTTTCTCAATATGACGTGCCAAAGATTCCCCCCCCCCCCGGTTCCCCCCTCCCATTTAAATATGTTTTTAATTTAAGGCTGCACTCTAATATCGTAACACGCGTGAAACCACGTAAAACGTCATTGAATAAAGTGTCGGTAATCATATATTTAAGTGGAACTTGCATTTAAAGTAGCGACATTTGAATGACGTCAAATGTGTGACTCCACCTCCCTGGTGCGTGACGTCATTTATGGGCGGTCCCTAAAAGGGCGGCACATTGGAGATCGCCCCGGGCGGCAAAAGCTGTAGCTACGCCACTGATTTGAAGATAAATGGCCAAGACTTTAGCTTTACATATTATATATTTTATCACAAGTTACATAGATTTTAATTTACATGACCTAGAGCTCAACACATCAATATTTAGCTTCCATGAAATAGATTTTAGCAAACATGACATAGAATTTTAATAGCATACATTACCTTAATTTTTTGCTAATAAGACCTAGGTTTTAGCATAAAAGGCCCTGATTTTAGTATTACATGGCCTATAGCCTATAGTTAAGCAGGTTTCTAGATTTCAGGATTTAAGATTGATTTTAGCACAGATTACCCTCATTTTAGCACACATGGACAATATTTTGCCATATATGGACTTGAATTAAGCACATAAGAACTAGATTTTAGGATAAATCAGTCCAGCACACGTGGCCTAGATCAAAAGGTATTGACCTAGATTTTAGGACATGTGACCTAGATCTTAGCATACATGACATTGATTTAGCACTCGTGATCTAGTTTTTGTATACATGTTCTAGATTTGTGTATATATCGAACACATACATGTTCTAGATTTGTGTATATATCGAACACATACATGTTCTAGATTTGTGTATATATCGAACACATCTTCTGCATTATTTCAGAGCTGTTTTTTAAAAAACAAATATATTCTTTTAAATGAGCTGCTCAAACACCACACCACGCAGAGTGGCTACAAACCTCAGGTGCCTGGATACAAACCTCAGGTGCCTGGATACAAACCTCAGGTGCCTGGATACAAACATCAGGTGTCTGGATCCAAACCTCAGGTGCCTGGATACAAACCTCAGGTGTCTGGATACAAACCTCAGGTGCCTGGATACAAACCTTACGTGCCTGGATACAAACCTCAGGTGCCTGGATACACACCTTAGGTGCCTGGATACAAACCTCAGGTGCCTGGATACAAACCTTAGGTGCCTGGATACAAACCTTAGGTGCCTGGATACAAACCTCAGGTGCCTGAATACAAACCTTACGTGCCTGACATCCCCCCTCCCCATCATACCAAATATAGTTCTGACTAGTGTCAACTAATTGCTTATTCACAGGCAAGAATCAGGTTCTACCGGAGGAAAAGGTCAAAGGTTACATTTATCAACTGGTCAAGTCCGTTGACCACATGCACCGGTAAGGTGTTTGGGGTCACCCTGAGTGTTGGTTTGGTGTTGGCGCATATCACGTTTGGTGTTGGCGCATATCACGTTTGGTGTTGGCGCATATCACGTTTCTCCACCCCTCTAATAAAATACGCATTCTGATTGAGTCAGTCTGCTGGCCAGGGCTTCTTGACACAAACATTGCCATTTTGTACACACAATACAATTTACAGCTTAACATTATAACTTTTTAATTGTTTGTTTTGTTTTGCTGTAACAAGTAACATTCTCGTCAGTTGCAGAACACATCCTGGTTTATCATTTTAAATAAAAACAACGTTTTTGACAATAAATCACTTATATATGAGACGGAACTGAAATTATTGATTATGTACAATATAACACGCACCGCGGGACAAACATTTACAGTCTGAACGTGACTGAATTCCCCTAGCTGTAAAACACGGGGATGTGGTCATCGATGGCTGGAGGGAAATGCAGTGAACCGTGGCGGTCGACTATCGCAGACACATACATTACATAGAGATAATCTAAAAGTTCATGAATTTAATTACGGTACTTTCGATGGATCTGAAATTTTGATACAATGCATTTTTAGGTAATAGAAGCCTGTGTGCAAAATTTCAGTTTGATAGGATCATGCGCAGTGGGTCATTTATATATAAGGCAGGGATCGGGAAACTTTTTGTCTGAGAGAGCCATAAACACCACATATTTGGAAAAGTAATTCTGTGATGCCCATATACATTATTTTTAAAACTAAAAATTCAAGTAAATGTTTGCATTCAACACTAAAAGTACAATTAGTATGTCTTTGAATTCTCTTAAATTTCCCTGTTATGCTTTTGCTAATCAATAATTGTCAATAATGAGTATTTCTAACCATTGGTGCTCCATGGCTTTTCTGATGGCTTTGCAATCTGGTTGATGCGTGGTGAGTTTAAGCTTCATTCAGGCGTGGAGACTTTTTGTTTGTTTTGGATATGCAATTAATATGTAGATCTAAGGAGTCTTAAGAGTCATTAAAAAAAATCGAACATTTGTCTGCGAGCCAGATGCAGCCATCAAAAGAGCCACATCTGGCTCGCGAGCCGTGGTTTCCCGACCCCTAATATAAGGGATTTAAATAAAAAAGAGTTTGTCCCACAAAAAACGTGTTGCTTCACATATCACAATAGAAAATTGAATGCCTGTTGTTTTTTTTAACTACCTAAAATCCAACCAAACTACTAGTGCCACTAGGACCACCCAAGATCATGTCACCTCCTAACAATCAAGTCTTTATTCTAATCCCCGAGTTGCACCAAGGAATACTGCCTACACCCTCCCTGGCTCACATACAAAGGCAGTAAGATAGCCGACGTCTCGGTTAATTCAGGCCATGAAATCGATCCCTCAATAGAGATTACTGTACCACTTTACGACTTTATAACACACTTAACACGTGACTTTATAACACACCAAACACATGACTTACATACTTAAAAACTTTTAAACAACGAACAAAAGGAAAGGTGGTCCAGGGATAGGGAAGAACATGAGCTAAAAGACTGAGAGAATATATAATTATATAGAAACTAACAATGAGACCATACCAAGCTTATAATATCAAACTGCTATTTATGTAAATGTTGGGTACACTACCCATCATTAAATGTTGTTTCACCAATCACTTCACAAACAAGTCTTTCTCACAACTTATCCCTCCACCATCTCGCTCCCCTCCACCTGTAAATAGTGATAATGCTTCCAATGGTTTAAATTTTTTTAAAAAACTCACACAAAAACACACTCACACAAAAACACACACACACACACACACAACTAAAATGAAAAAAATAATCTGAAAATTCTACTAACCTCCAGTTGGTAACATGATAAGTTGACATGCTAATACTAGGCTTCAAGTTAAATCGAATACAAACACAATTAATACTTGTGAAATATGCTTTATCCATTCAAATGCCTTGCTTGTGTAGTTAAAGCAATCAGGTTAAATATAAATATAGATAAATCATTTCTTTTTGTGATTTTTTTGTCCATGTTTTTATTTATAAAATTGTAACCAAGAAAACCACATGTAATTTCATTTATACTTCTTTTTTTTTTTGTGTGTACTTCTTTGAAGTGTTTGTATATTAGATGCTTGCTTTCTTGTTCTGCTAAAAAAAAACTTTTCTTAAAAGCATTTATGGAATAAATAGAAAAATCCATCCTAAGAAAATTCTCTTGCTTTTGCAGTTAATTGTTAGTTCTTAAAATGCTTTCTTCAAAGATTTACATTGATAAAAAATAAAATAAATTAACTGTATTTTAAATATTCAAGTTTTATCATTTTAACTTTGTGTTAATCATATTTTAATTCTATTTTAGTCGTAGGTCATAGTTAGTTTTAGCTTTAAAATATTTTAGTAGTAAGTCATAACTAGTTTTAGGTTTAAACTATTTTAGTAGTAAGTCATAACTAGTTTTAGGTTTAAACTATTTTAGTAGTAAGTCATAACTAGTTTTAGGTTTGAACTATTTTAGTAGTAAGTCATAGTTTTCAGGTTTAAACTATTTTAGTAGTAAGTCATAGTTAGTTCTAGGTTTAAACTATTTTAGTATTAAGTCATAACTAGTTTTAGGTTTAAACTATTTTAGTACTAAGTCATAACTAGTTTTAGGTTTAAACTATTTTAGTAGTAAGTCATAGTTAGTTCTAGGTTTAAACAAAGTCAGTTCACTGTTGAACATTTAAAAGTCAATATGTGTAAATAAAGTTTTTAAAAAAAATGTGTTATTATATATTTATTTGATCACTACATAGAACATTTTAATTTTATATCTATGTTTTGAATATTTGATTTAAAAAATAAAATATAAGTTAATCTATGTTGAAGAAATTCTTGCTCAAAGGAACTATTTCTCTTGACCCCAGGAATGGAATATTTCATAGGGATGTCAAGCCTGAGAATATTCTTATCAAGGTAAAACAAATCACGGTCTTGTTTTGTCAGCTTTGACCATGTCTATTGTATGTCTGACATGACAATGTCTATTGTATGTCTGACATCACAATGTCTATTGTATGTCTGACATGACAATGTCAATTGTTTATCTGTCATCACACAATGTCTATTGTATGTCTGACATGACAATGTCAATTGTTTATCTGTCATCACAATGTCTATTGTATGTCTGACATGACAATGTCTATTGTTTATCTGTCATCACTTATCTTATATGTTATCTTATATGTTACAGACGCTCCTTCTGTACAGAAGATTATTGCGTCCTACGTATTTCTATGGTTTGTGCTTAGTCCTGTATTCTTACTAGAGTTTTAAATGATGATAAAGTGTTGGCTTTCCTGGTTTCTTCAGGCAACCCATTCCACGCCCGAATACCGGACAGAAAGAAAGAAAACTTGTATGTGTTTGTTCTTGCATATGGAATAAGAAAGGTGTTTTTATCTTTATGTCTATTTGAGGGTTGTATTAAGTTATCTTTGTGTTGTATTTCTAAATTAGAATTAATTGCCTTTTGTATAATTACTAATTTACTCTTGGTTCTTCTATCCTCCAGTGTTTCAAGGTTTAATGATTTAACTAATGGTGTTACTCTTGTCAGTTTTGAATATTCTCCAGTAATGAATCTGGCAGCTCTTTTTTTGGATTTGTTCTAACTTATCAATATTTTCTTTGGTGGATGGGTCGCATACAGAAGATGCATATTCTAGTATAGGTCTCACCAGGGTGAGGTAGCATTTTAGTTTTATATCTTTGTTACATTTGTAAAAGTTTCTTTTTATAAAGCCTAAGGTTTTGTTTGATTTTTTAATAACTTCATTGACATGGGGNTTATTTGTTTCTTTTTCTTTGTTACTCTTAGCAGTTGACATTTTTCTGGGTGGAAGGACATACTCCAGTTAGTTTCCCATTTTATTAATTCATCTAAGTCTTTTTGTAAAATTTTGCTATCTTGTTCTGACTTGATTGTTCTATAGATTATAAAATCATCAGCAAATAACCTCACTTTAGTTCCTGTTGAGATATTGTTGGGTAAGTCATTTATATAAATTAAAAATAGTAAGGGACCTAGGACAGTTCCTTGTGGAACTCCTGAGTTAACCTTTATTGGTGTAGATTTAGATCCATTAATTATTACAGTTTGCTCCCTACCCAATAGGAAATCTTGGATCCAGTGATGTAAGGGACCTGAGATTCCAAAGTATTTAAGTTTTTTAAGTAAACTAAGGTGGTGAACTTTGTCAAATGCTTTTGAGAAGTCTAGTAATATTGTATCTATTTGATCATTATTATCTAAGCCTTTTGATAGATCATCTATTAGACCTATCAATTGTGTTTCACATGATCTGTTCTTCCTAAAGCCATGTTGGTGTGGGCATAGGGCATTATATTTGTCAAGGTGGTTAACTATTCTGCTATATATTATGTGTTCTAGTAATTTACAGGTGATACTAGTAAGTGATACAGGTCTGTAATTACCAGGGTCTGACTTATCACCTTTCTTAAAGAGTGGCGTTACATTGGCTATTGTTTATCTGTCATCACAATGATTATTGTTTATCTGCTATAACTATGTCTATATTTATCTGCTATAACTATGTGTGTTGTTTGTCTGCTATAACTATGTCTATTGTTTGTCTGCTATAACTATGTCTATTGTTAGATATGACAGCCTGGATTATTTGTCCTTTATGTCACCCTCCATTTACGGGAGTTCAAGAAACTGATAGGATAAGTAAAGCTATAAAAAATACAATGCTCAAAAGTATTGGTTTTTTGTGTGTAAATGGATGTTTGAGCTAATTTTAGCTGTACCACAACCATATCATAAAGACTCCTTGTGTCAATGCAGGTAGATGAAAGATAAGGTTTTTTCTCATAGTAATTATTCCTGTGGCTCTCAGCCAAGCTAATCTTTATACCTTTCTTTGTCTGCTGTTGTGGACTTTTTATTCAATAATTTCTTTGTTTAAATTTTTGATCTTTCAGGTTTCATGCACCTCTCTATACCATTTTATCATTATGTAGAAAACCTTTGCTTTCACGTTCCAGGAGGATCTGCTGAAACTTGCCGATTTTGGTTCATGTCGTAGTATTTACTCAAAGCAGCCATATACGGAATATATCTCTACCAGATGGTGAGTTAATAGTCATATATCTCTACCAGGTGGTGAGTTAATAAGCATATATCTCAACTAAATGCTTAGTGAATAAGCATTTATCTCAACTAAATTGTTAGTGAATAAGCATATATCTCAACTAATTGGTTAGTGAAAAAGCATATATCTCTACTAATTGGTTAGTAAATGAGCATATATCTCAACTAATTGGTTAGTAAATAAGCATATATCTGCCAAAATCTAATTTATTTGCAATTTATATCTACCAGAAGGTAAGTTATTGGGAATATAATATTTACTAGATAGGTCAGCAAATATCATAAAATCCAGCGTAAATCAATCTCATTAGAAAGTTAAACTTGCTCAGTCCTGACACATGGAAATGTTTCCATTTGCACTAAAAGATCATCAATTATAAAGCAAAAAAATATCCTCCTACCAGCAGAATTGGGGCTGAGTTGAATACCTTGAAGTGAACATTGATAAATAAACATCCTTTATTTCTTACTAGTAAATCCTGAACGCCCCACCCCCTGAGATCACTGTGGCCCAAATTAAGTTTTTTAATTTCATCAACAGGTACCGAGCTCCTGAATGTTTGCTGACTGATGGCTACTACACCTACAAGATGGACATCTGGAGTGTTGGATGTGTCTTCTTTGAAATCCTCAGGTATACAATGAGCATGTCTCATAATTCAGCATGGGAAGTAATCATTCTGTAAAAACAATTATTATTCGTATGCTTTTGTATGGATTGATTTATGACTCGTGAAATGGAACCTAATCATTGATATGCAACCATATTTAATTCATAATTAGATTTAAAATTTAGAAAATAAAAGCTCTGCAATGATTAATTATTTCTTACAGGGTTATTTGAAAGGAAAATATGAAATTGATTAATGTCTTTATCACTTTGAAGTAATATCAGATAAGAATATTAATATAAACTATTCTATACAACATTAGGACTTTAAAATCAATCTTAATCAGTTCAAGAACCTAGTTCAAGTTTCAAATAACCTTCGATTCCAGGATATTTAATCAAAATATTATGGTGACCCGTCAAAACGGCCCCAGTCAAAGCCGCCCCGGTCAAATTGGCCCTGGACAAAACGGCCCTTGTCAAATCTGCCCCGTCAAAATGGCCCGTCACAAAACAGCCCCAGTCAAAATGGCTCCATTCAAATTGTTTACATTATTTTGTAAAATATTTTATTTTTGAATTTTAACCTTTGTTAAACTTTTTCACCTTTTTGTGACGTTTTGATATTATTTCTTCTCAACAAACAATTGTGACTTGCCACCATGTAGATTAACTGCTATTAAATTATTCCTTGTGATGTAATAATTATTGTTGTTTGTGAACTAAAACTGACACTGAATAAGTGAGTAAAAATATTAATATAAAATTTTATTCCATTATCATTTATTAGCCCAGGGCCAATTTGCCTGAGGCCGTTTTGTCTGGGGCCGTTTTATCAGGGGCCATTTTGACCGGGGCTGTTTTGACTGGGGCCGCTTTCACTAGGGCCACTTTGACTAGGGCCCTTTTGATGGGTCACCACAATATTTTTTCACTGGGGCGGTTTTGATCAGGGTCTTAATGTCGGACTGTTTTGACCGGGGCCGTTTCGTCGGTGAACCAAATATTATAAATTATAATAGAAACTAGATGAATGGCAAACTCTATGAATCAGTTTCTGTTTGTAAATCTTTCAAACTACTTTGGCTTTAAATGTTTCATTTTGAACACTTTGTGTTTGCAGGGCCGGTCTTAGCATTGCGTTGCCCTATGCGGCTTAGTAAGCAAAATGGATTGCGTGGGGCCCAGTTTTGGAAGGGATAAGGAATTAATTAGAATAATAAGTGAAAATTAAGATAGGCAGGCCCATGAAACCGAGGGGCCCACAGTGGCCGTATAGGTTGCAATGGTCTAAGACCGGCGCTGTGTGTTGGTAAACTTTTCACACATTGTTATCTCAGAGGCAACACAGCCAGAGTTTTTGTTTATTAATCCAATCTGACAGGAAGGGTAAAAATTATTTATCTCCTAGAGATCAGTGTTGTAATCCTCCATTGGCTGCAGAAGCTGCATATTTTCCAAATTGTTCCAAATAGTTAAGGTAGCATTCAGAACCTTATAGCTACATCAGTCAAGCTTATCTTAGATATACAGACGCTCCTTCTATGCAGAAGATAATTGCGTCCACAGACCATGAGAGATGATCTGTTGGCAAGTGATGCAGCGGTCACAGGCCACGACTATAGGGGTTCCACGCATTACCCCAGCCGCCTAACTATTGTCTAGTTAGGTACCCATTCGGAGCTGGGTGACTCGGGGACTCCTCAGGCCCCGAGAACAAATCCTCACTTTCGTGTGGATTCGAACTCGTGACCATCAGTGTGACAGTCGAGAGCGCTACCTCTCGACCACCACGTCCCCTTTAAGCTAGGCCTTTAAGATCTTGTTTTTCCTCTTACATTTTTTTTCTCACTACACTTTTAGGAGTTAAGGGAAAATCACTTAGTTATTATTATTTACAAGAATAAAAATGTACTCATGGCCTTCACTATAGTATGAGAATGTCTGATAACAATAAATAACAAATCTAATTCCTGTCATTTATCCCATGTCAGTTTACATCCACTGTTCCCTGGATCTAATGAAGTTGACCAGATTTCTAAAATCCATGATGTCATGGGCACTCCAGATCCAACAGTTCTCAATAAATTGAAAAAGTAAATTTTTTTTTTATTATGGTAACTTTGTACTCTCATTTTTAGAATACCTTGTTGGAAAATATCATTATATATACAGTCGAAACCGCTTAAGTCGACGGCGTTGGGGTATGAAAAATAGCATCGACATAACCGATGATCGAGTTAAAGCAAAAACCAATATGGCGGCAAAATATTAACATGCGCTTGAAATTTCTTTATGTACGTGTTTTGCGTTAATTAGTGATGGGACGATTAATCAGAATCGTATCGGAATATCGGGACCCTATTTCTTCACTCTTTCTTAAGGTTGTTAAGACCGTTCGTTTTTAAAGACCGTTTAAGTTAACGCCGTTTTGCTGTGATTCCCAGATTGAGCGATACTGTGCCTTCGAAGCCACTTGCTTGATTTTCCTTACAAGCTACACAAATAAGTAACCTACACATCCCCTCATTGTCCCCGAACCATTCTCTTCCTAATCATCTTCTTTGGGCCGTCCCCTCAGCTTACAATGGACTCAGAATGGTCTATCGTGACCTATATATGACTCATGACAAAGCGAACTCTTCTCTATATAAACGTACACAAATAAATTAGGTACTCCTTTTGAACTTTTGAACCTTCAACTTTGACATATTTTAATTAATTCTAACCAATTGTTAAATGGCTTTTGCACACGGCCACTTCTTATGAATGAAACAATGAGAACAAAGCAGTAGTACAGTACATGTAATGGTCAAAATGAGGTTGAATGATGAATGGTTGTCAATGACAACAAGTCTGCACACGGTACATTTTATTATTCCATACGATCCCCTCAGCTCACTTAGAATTCCTTCGGTAACTTGATGCTAATAGGACTAACCAACAACAATGGTGTGGGAGATTGAGAGTGGGGGTGGGTAAACTGTCTGTAGTCTGTTATATTATATACTGTATTTTAAAATCTGGGGAGCCTTGTGTACAGTAAGCAGCCTATGATTTTGGTATCGTCCCATCACTAGCGTTAATGAATAATAATGTTCATGCACGTGTTTTTGGAGTTTTTTTTAACACAACAGCATTGCCGTTATTTGTTTGATGAAGCTATCGGCATGCTATATCTCTTGGTTATAAAAAAATCATAGCTAACATTTTCAAAAGCTGGCGATTGGTCATGGGGATCGAGATAACCAATGTTAAGTGGCAAATTTGACCCTTTTTGTGCTCGTGTTATGAGGTTTCGGCGACTTAAAAAAATCGAATTAAACGACGAGAAAATGCTAAGACAAAGAGAGAATTTGGCGGTTCCAATAAAAAACGTCGACATAATAGGGTGGTCGAGCTAACCGAGCTCGAGGTAAGTGGGTTCGACTGTATATATATATATATATATATTAGGGCTATTATCAATTAATTTAAATTTAATCATTAACTTTTGAAAAATTACCGAATAATTAATTGTTAATTTTGATTAAGCTGAAAATAAGAGGTATGATGTCATTAAACTGAACATTTCAAGGGTAGTAATGAAAAAAAGGCAATTCACATTTTTTTTATTTTGGATTTAAGTAGTTCAAAATAATGTCCATGAATTTAAATGT
Source organism: Radix auricularia (assembly GCA_002072015.1). Taxonomy (NCBI): domain Eukaryota; kingdom Metazoa; phylum Mollusca; class Gastropoda; family Lymnaeidae; genus Radix; species Radix auricularia. Next base: position 184,968 of record MUZC01004521.1, on the reverse strand, counting down.
TGTTATTGTTGACTAAGTAAAAACAATGTTTAATTGTTGATATCATTTTCCTTATAAAACAGTATATATTAAAGTTTACACTTTAGAAATCTTTTGTTTTAAATGGAGAAGTGTGTACTTAAATAGGAAAATATTTTTAATTATTAATATTTGATTATTTTTTGATAAATCGGTAATATTAATGTGCATTTTTTCCATAATTTTAATCGCCATTTTATCGATTAAAATAATTTTAATAGATAAAAAATTTTACAGATTAATCGAGAAATTAATTGATAATTTCCGCAGCCCTAATATGTATATATATAAAAATAAATAAAAAAACAACTTAATTTATGTTGAATATGAAAATACAGTAAACCTAACTATGCTTAGCTAGAAAATTGTAATGAACAAAAAATTGTTAAAACAGATCCAAGGGCATAAACTTCAACTTCCCACCTAAGAAAGGGACTGGGATTGAAAGGTTACTCACCCATGTGTCACCTGAGGCCATTGAACTGATCTATCTGATGTGTACATATGACCCAGATGAGAGGATCACAGCACGGCAAGCACTCAAACATGCTTACTTCAAGGAGATGAGGTGAGTGGTTGTAGCAAAATATTAAATGTCACCAGAAAATGGGTGGAAAAACTTTGATTTTAAAATTCAAATTTTTCTTATTGTTACAAAATTACAGTAAAATTGACACCAATCTTTTGGATCAATTAATAGAACATAATTTTTAAAAAATTATTTGATTAGGATAACATTTTTTTTAAACTACGATATTTTGACTCTGAGTTCAATAAATCCTCAACAAACATATTGTGGTTGATACAAATTATTGCTGACTGAAATTAGTAACAAGCAAATTAGTAAATTAACAAATTAACATGACTCAATCTACAGCTTTATTGAAGAAAACTATTTTTTTAAGTTGATTAGAGGAACATAAATATTATTCACAACTTAATTCAACATTTTTTAATTTGCCAACAGAAATGATGATAAAATGTTGATCAACTACCGTATATACTCATTCTATAGCCCATTCGTTCATAAGCCGACCCCACCCCCCTTTTGGGAGAGAAAAGTATTAAAAATGTGTAACCCACTCGAAAGCCGACCCCTAAAAAATAATAGGACAGCTTAAAGAAAATGGTACACACTTTTTAAAAAAAACTACTTGCTCAATCAGTTATTATGATTGTTTACTTTGTAGTACCTATCTTTGTCTTTGTTCTCTTTGCTAGGCAAGAGTTAGGGGCTGTCCATAAATGACATGATAAATCTAGTGGGAAGGAGGGGTCCTCACATTTGTGACGAGGGAATGGGAGTTTAAGAATTGTGACGTCACGTCAAAACATGCGTCTTAAATCAAGTTTTCACTTAAATTTTTTATTTCTTACCATTTATTTTATGGCGTTTTACATGTGTTCACGCGTGTTATGACATCAAAGTGCAGCCTTACACTAAATACATAATAAAATGACATCAAAGTGATTTGAAATATGCTCATTTTCCAATAGAAAATACCTTTTTTAGGGGGGGGATCATAGCTTTGTGACATCATATTGGAGGGGGGATCTAAGTTTTTGTGACGAAATGTGATGAGGGGGGGAGGGGGTGAAAATTTGCTAAAGTGGCGTGACGTCATTTATGGACGGCCTCTTACCGTTTTTTTTTCTTTGGTGAACAGTGGTAAAGCGTGTACATTAAAATTTGTTGTTGAAAACAAAATTTGTAAAACAATTTATTAAAACATTCAAAAATAAATCAAATTATTAAATTCAGTGAGTGCAGATGTTTAATAAAATGTTATAGCTTCTGGTAGAGCAGTCCAATCTTGTAGAATGTAGAAAGAGACATTGATGGTCTACAATTTGAAACTACATTCAATGTGCATGCAAAATTACCTATGACCCCCTCATAAGTCAACCCCCCCAAACTTTACCCCTAGATTTTGTCTTAAAAAGGTCGGCATTGTAACAAAAGTATACGATAAGTTCAACATCTCCATGGTCTTTTAAATTTATTTTAAAAATTGATTAGTGTTAATATTTCTATTGAAATGTTCAGAGAAGCTGAGAAAAGGTTAGCACAGCAACTCAAGCTGCGCAACAGCCAACCTGTCCAGTATGACAGGGAGCCGCCACCTCCCCCATCTGTCAGAGACGACAATGAGATCTCAGAGAAGATCATCCAGTATGAGGATGACCCCTCCTCCCCTCTGAAGACCAGAATGACAGAGATCACCATGTACCCCACCCTGCCCAAAGCTCAGTCCCACCCCACTCATCCATTCAAAGACAGGAGGAGGGTGAGTACTGGTAGAGAAGATGATTTATGTTTGCTGTCAGCTGATGTGGGTGATAGCTATTTACCAGACATGAACAAATAATGATCATAACACAATGATATACTAGAGCAGAGGTTGGCAAGAGTTTTTTAGTACTGTTCCAAATCAGAATTTCAGGCAACAACCTTTGTGTCAAGAAGCATTAAAATTTACTTTTGTCTTCTGTTTACCATTGAAAATTGATCAGCACGACCTGTGTACCATTTATGTGAATAATATGGAAATTCCTCTCAAAAAACTGCACACCATAAATATGAACAGTGCTAATGTATATTTGTGTTCTGTTCCAATTACACAAAGACTTTTCTAAAAGAGAATTTTTTGTGTGCTTGTATTATCAGGATTTTAGCTTAATTTCTAATATGAAGTCTGCAAAACAAACAAGGGCTCGGTAGTTAGTGGGACGCGGTGGCTGAGTGGTAGCACACTCGACTGTCGTACCGATGGTCACGAGTTCGAATCCACGCAAAAGCGAGGATTTGTTCCCAGGGCCTGAGGAGTACCCGAGTCACCCAGCTCTGAATGGGTACCTAACTAGACAATAGTTAGGCGGCTGGGGTAATGCGTGGAACCCTTATAGCCGTGGCCTGTGACCGCTGCATCACTTGCCAACAGATCATCTCTCATGGTCTGTGGACGCAATTATCTTCTGCATAGAAGGAGCGTCTGTATATCTAAGATAAGATAGTTTGACACATAGATTAATAATATTGAGTATTACTTGATAGTCTTTTTATGTATTGATAATTATGTATATGGTTTCTAATCTATATACCAAGTTTTACCTTTGTGAGTCATAATTCGATTTATTTCTTTAACTCTTAAGCTGAAGATCAAGAGAATAACAGAGTCCCAGCACTACCCTCACCACACTGGGCTCCTACCTCGTGTCCCCATGCACCCAGCCACCTTCAACCCAACATTTCATACAACAAGCTTCCCCACATCATTCAACAAGCTGTCAGGTGCATCTACAACCCAGTCACTCTTACCCACCATCAACAACAACTACAAGCCCCAAAAGGTGAGATGAGCACTGGAAACTTACTGTTCACAATATTAAAATAAATTAATAATAATCCTAGAAGGTTACATTGCCGTACGCTTTTACAGTATTTTTTAAACTCTTTTTCTCCGGAACTACGGTGCCATCGTTGATTTCAAAATGACTTTTCTGCCGGATCAAAGATGGCAGCGTTGATTTATTAAAAGGGAATAGTTTCATTTCTTTACATAGCTATTTAACTAAAATTAGTTTTAATGTATTCTAGAATGATTTCCCTTGAATTAAAAAATTGGAAATCGGTTTGTTTGAACGTGTTTTCACCACGAAAGAAGCGTTTGAAAGGCTTGTTTTCATTTTCGCTTTTACGTTTGTTTACAAACATGGATATTCAACTAGCTCATCTGGTTATTGATCTAATATTATTCTAAATACTACGATGATAAACAAGGTACAGTTTTTTTAATGATTATTGAGATATTAATTTTAAATTGCCGATGAAACATACGCTTAGTCTTAGGTCTTAGTCTACTCTTAGTGCTAGTACTAGTAGTAGTAGTTGATAAAAAATAAGTTGACAAGTCATCTGTTGATAAACATCATGTCCCACCTACGTCTCAAATCTTGATGAATATTTATACTACAAATAATAATATTGACCATATGTAATGTAATTTGAAAGCTGCTAAACTTTTCACTAAAACTAAGGGCAGTTTTAGATATAATTTAAAACAATTTCTAGTTACAATATGTATAGCTTCAAGTTCCATTGTAAACAGTTCAATTTTTTGTATAATTTTCCAGTGAGGGTGACCATGGATAATGAGCTCTAATATTATATTTATTGGCTTATTTGAAGTGACATTGTTTCTATTTGGTGCAAAAATGAATATAGTTTCTAAAAAACACTACTTTATTACATTTTAGATAAAAAATCTAAATTTTAGTGACTTTGAATGAGGTTTTGTACAAAAAAAATTAAAATTTTTTAAATAAAACTTTATTTTCATTACAACAAAATCATACTATTTTTTGGAAATAAGGTCAGGAGTCTGTGTTGCCTAAAAACATCATTCATTTCCCTTTAATTCAATACCAAATATATCATTATCTTTTAAAAAATAAAAAAGTTATTAACATTTTAAGATGGCATGGTAGCTCGCGACAAATTTCCAAAATAGATAATTCCGTCAAAACCTGGAAAATAATTACGGAGAAAAAGAGTTAAAATATTAAAATGCATATTAATTATTAAGTAATATGAAGACGAAATCACTTGGGAGTTATTTAAATCTAATTCTTTCCCATTTATATCAAAAAAGATTTCATATTGAAGCACTTACATAAAAAAAAATTACTTTAGTTCTCTGCCCCAACATACACATCTGTTTAAGCATTACCAGCTTGCTTATTTGGTACTGTTTATTTAAAGGTCAAAGTTAAAATTTTTAAACTTTCAGGCTAATGCTTTTAGACTTTCAGGCTAATGCTTTCATGTTAAAAAAAGATTTCAATACTTTATTGTTTCTACAGTCCCCTACAAAGACATCCAAAGGTATTTTCACACAGTATCAGTATACGCTGCCTTCTTTGGATCAACGTAGATATTAAACTCTGAGAGACATGAGAGGTATTAAGAATCTAATACCAGTCATCACGTGAGATTGGAGTGTCTTATAGGTGACTAAATGACTATATTTACTTGGCTTGAATGCTCTTACTGTGATAAGAATTTTAATTTATATAATGTGTTGTAATCTGATGGTTTTCCTATAACATGGCAAAGATTGTGTGTGTTAACGTTAATATTGAAGGTATTGACCATGTTTGATTTTATGTGTATTGAATGACTGATGCATGGGATTATAATTGTCAAAATATTTGTTCCCACAGAATTGAATAAACTGCTTCTTTGAATGTGAAAATTGTTCTTAAAAAATTTACTCAGTATTTTTGGAAAACACTAAGAAACGCCACTCATAAGAAAAGTTTTTCATATAAAAATCTTTTAATTATTAAAAAATATTATCATGTTTTGGATAAAATATTATTGTACCTTAAATTTGCGAACAAGAAATCATGTGATGTTTGTTTGTTTGTATTTGTTCTTAATTTAATTTACAGGGTTTGGAAAAAAATTATTGTTCATTTTTTTTACTATGTACCAATTATAATGTATTTAATTATTATTTTTTTTATTTAACATTTGTTATTATCATGTAACAGAGAATTCTATTATAATCTGTGATGATTGATACATTACTCAAAGTTAACATTAATTCCTTAGCCCAAGTGAAAATACAATTCCAATTTATTCAAACAGTATTCACATGTCATAACTGCAGACCTTATTTGAATTGAAATTAATAATTAAAATTATATTTTTACATTTTTTTTACTATGTTGGACTTTTAATTGTTAAATAAAAATGTCCTTTTTCAAAAGTTGGATATTAGAAATAAAATGACTCAAATAAGATGTAATTTTTTTGAATGAATACTAGTGAAAAAGGAAAGTCTGAATCATATTATTAGACAAACTACTAAATATTACAATAATCTCTGCACTCTAACATTTAAAAAAATGTTATTCTATGATACTGAAATATCAATGAATCACACATTGTTGGTTGTCAACACATGCCTTGAGTAGATTTAGATAGATTGTAGTTAACATTTGCTCAAAGCAAATTTCAGCATTTTCACCAATACATTTGAAATTCACATACGATAAATTGGTTTTTAAAAAAATTCTTTCAAATATTGAAGGTTTTTGTTTTGTAATTCTCACATTTTTCTTTGTATTGTAAATAAATAAAACAGCATTGAAAATTAAAATGTTTTGTTATTTTTGAAAAATTAATTTGTGTGTATGTAAAGGTGCTGATGTGTTCATATTTACATACCCTTACTACTCTTAGTTGTTTATGTATCATGCCTTTAACTGCCCATGTAAATTCATATTTACCAAGGGAGGTCATTGCGGCGATCCTAACCATTGAGACTCACATGCTTTGCCAGGGTGGCGCCAATGTCTTACAGGTCGATGTAGGGAAAATTCCACCCTTCCTTCGGGAAGTCAACTTAGTGAGAGGCGTTTTTTACCTTGCGTTCTGGATGCCCAGGTGGCCGCTTCAGACGCGACTGCTCCAGGGGTCTTCTCAGCTTTTATGTCCCCTAAGAGGCCAGATAGCTGAGGGGGTTTTCAGGGAAGCCCCATGAAGAGCGCAAGCTCAGGACTGCTGATTTTCTTCCACATGTAGGATCATTAGTATGGGAAAAATTGTTTCGTCTAACGAGTAAGACACTGGAACGAATTTAACTCCTTACGAAAGGTTTGACTGTATGTATTTTGACATTTTAAAAATACAATAAGAAACAAATTTCTTCATGTAAAAAAAGGTAAAAGTCATTTTTATTTTTAGTGGCACAAAGGATGTTTTACATTTGCAGATAAATTCATCACAAAATATGTTTTGGCTATAAAAGAATCAATCAAGTATTCAACTGATGTAAACTCACTTAAAAATAAGATTAGTAAAATTATCAATTAATATAAAGGCTTTTATATTGCATGTCATTTTTTTGCAGTAGTTTGGCATATTGGTTGTAGAAATAACAAATGTTATGTAGCTGATAAAAATAGTACATGCTGTAGAAAAGAAATTATGATTCACAAACAACAATGAATGACACTGTAAGATACAATTATATAAATAGACTCAATCACTTCACTTATTCATCACATCATCTCTCAAGACCATAAATTGTCTGAAATTGTACAGTGTAAAATAAATGAAATAGCCAGGCTATTTAAAGGCTTGTGGATAAAGTCATTGTTGTAATGTATCATAAATTAAACATAAAATTTTAAAAAAATATTTAGTCAGCAGGCAAATATTTGAGGCACAGTCACAAGAAATAATGACAATAAACAAGGAATAATAAGTAGAATTACAATTAACACAGTGAAAGTCATAGATGGCCTCAGTCAATCAGTTTGAAAGCTGTAACAGAAACCACTTTCCTCATAACAGAGAATTCAATGAAAAATATATGAGAAGCCACTTTCCATATCTTACAGTTATCTAAGATTTTAATAACTTCATTTGTTAAATTTTATAGAGTGAAAATTTTCTTTCCCTTTATTCGAACCATCTTTAATTTTCAAGAATTTTTCTTGCAGATTTCTATAAAGTGCTTTTATAAGTGAAGTGATAAATTTGGGCCATTTTTAGTGTTAAAGTTTGTGACCTGGAGATTTTCTAACGTTCCCATTGACTTCAATGTTGATAACATGTTCACATTATAATGAGTGTACATCTTTGTAACGTGACAAGTTGATGAAAACACTTGTTTGTTACCCATCACTAAAGAGCTGTCTGGTGCCACACAGATTTGTGCACATAGTTGGGGCAACTGGGACACACAAATAAATAAAATATTAAAACTAAATCTTTTTTTTTATCAATGATCTTCGTCATCCATCTCTTTAAGTTTTTCACTAATGTTTTTCTGGAAGGGCATCTCATAGTCGGGGAAGTCAACCTCCCAGCCGAATCTTTCTCGCTTAATCTCCTTGTCTCTGAGGAGCTCAGCGGTGGTCTTCTGTGTTGTCCAGACCTTCTTGGGGAAGTAACGGATGTCCTCCTGCTCTTCGAACCCACCGGCAAGAGCAGAGGCCGCCCGCAGTATAGAACCTTTACGTGGTTGTGGTAGTGAGTCTTCATCTGGCATTTTAACCTTTGTGAAAGACAAATATTTGGTATGAGAATCAGTTGAAATCTGTCACAAGTTAAGATAGGAAATATTTCCTGTCAACAGTCTTCTCATGTCCGAGCTAAAATTGACTACAAACATTTTTTTATTGTCCTATTTAATCTTTGGTGTAGTATTCTTGTCAATTTCCCATTCACTATTTGTTAGATGTCATTCTACTTTTTCATCTTTTATATTTCCATACCTGCTCAACTTTAAATTGGTCTTGGGTGCCAGATCCACCTTTCTTCTCTTTTTTCTTTGGTTTAGCTTTAGCCTTCTTGTCATCTTTAGGCTTAAGTGTGTCCCATTTAGTTTTGACAATCTCAAACACACGTGGGTCAGCCCAGGCATAGGCCAGGTCCATGGGAGTCAAACCTGGGAGAGAATAGTACCATTACTGAAACAAATTATAAGAGCAAGAAATACACAGATTAAAATTACCTAGGATTATCTTTGACATGTTTTTGTTACTATCTATTGGATGCTCTTTGAAATTATTGGCCTTTTTTCTGTATTTATCTTTGGAATGCTCTGTGGCTTTTTTGATGCCCTACGGTAACATTAAAGAGCACTAAACAAATTAAATGAACTTGGCAGAAAATTGTATATGGCAGAATGATTAGCATTTTAATTGGAAGCTCCTTGAAGGGATAAAGATGGTGAATAACTAAGACAGCAGAAAGTAAAAAAATAAAAATAAAAAGTTGATGGTTGCCTTTCTTATTTTCAGTCTGCATCTTGCACCCTCGATCAATGAGATACTGCACGACTGTATCCTTGGAACTCTCAATGGCACGGGTCAATGGGGTGCCTCCATTGATGGAGACGGCATCGATTTCAGCTCCATGCTCCACCAGGAACTGAACTATATCCAATTGACCCATGTGACAAGCATGATGAAGGGGTGTCCATTTAAAGTTATCTCTGGCGTTCACATTAGCCCTTGGAAAAAAAAATAATTAAAACCATGATCACTAACCATGAAATGGCAAACATCGTATGTGGGTGACATTGTAAAATAATAAATTATTCTAAATTGATGCTAATGAATTAAAGTTGTAAGTGATTAAAACATTACAAAAACAAAACAAAACACTTTTAAGTTATGGAATTAATTTGATCTCAGGCCTTAAAATCTGGAAAATGAAATCAATTTGTTCTCATTATCTAACAAAAGATGAAGAACTAAAAAATATTTTGGAGCTTAAAAAAAATGCTTTAGCACTTGAAAGCTGGGGTCTAAAGGTTATGTACAAATTGATAATAATGGTAATTTTAAATATGTTAATTACAAGACCTCAAGTTATTTGTATAAATAATAAAAGCAACATCTTCAAAACCTAATTGAACTAATTGTGTGTGGGGGGATGTCCCTTTTGTTGTGATATCTAATTGTTATAACATGTGTTGTGGGGTGTGAATATTTGAAAGTTGAATGTTACCTGAATGAGTCACTAATCACAAAATGGCTGACCAATTTTTAATATTGGTACATTAACAATTAATGGAAACTAACTCATCTAACTAAAGAACAACCTACCCATTTTCAATAAGGAATCGAACCATTATGATGTCAGCAACTTCACACGCAACCATTAGGGCTGTCTTGTAAAATTTATCCCTAGTATCCACTGGAGTCCCTCGCTTCAATGCATCCTTAATTGATTGGATGTCTCCATTCTTAGCAGCCTCACAGATGTTTATATAAGTTTTGGGTGGAGCCTCAATGTACCAGGCTGAGGAAAACATTTCAAAGAACAGATTTTTATTTTAAAAAACTTGTTTTAAGTTAGAAATTTGAAAGGAAAGGGTAAAAATAATTATTTCTTTTCAAATATATTTTTTAAAATTGGCTGAACTTTTACAAAGTTATCTTATAAGCCATAAAGTTCATAAACATTATTTAAAATATTTTCCAATCAACTAATTAATTTTTACATCTGCAGAACCAGAAATTAGAAAATAACTATTTAAAGACATGCATTTTAAATTTCTAATTAAGTACATCAAAAAGAAAATAAAATACACAAAATAAAATAATGACTATCAAAGAAATGAGAACTTAAACATAATCATTCAAATGATTTATTTACTGTATGGAAAGTATTAAAATGGTTTACTTAACTTACCAGAGTCATCTTGTAATGGATGTTTTGGTGGTTTGTCTCGATCAAATCTGCCGGTGTCTGTGTAATGGATGTGCTGCGGAATGTAAACTAGGGGTGGAACTCCTCCAAACTGTCGTGGACCTTCATCCTGGATGCAAATGGGCATTATAAGTTTGAACTTGCCCTTTTTACCACCTTTCTTCTTTGATTTCTTCTTTTTCTTCTTTCCTTCAAAGGCTTCGTTGACAAAATTTTTATTGACCCACTTTTTAGCCAGGAAGAAATCGTTATAGTCTATTCTACCTTCTTTGTTTTTGTCCTGTAATGTAAGGACTTGTTTCAAAGATTCCTCATCTGTGGTACAACCTTTGCTAGTCAGGACATCAAGGAAATCGTTGGTGGGTATTTTGCCTATTTCTTCAACATCTATTGCTGTGAATGCTGGGAGAAGGATGGGCTTGCGGGCTTGTACCCAATCATAAAGTTGAAGAACCCATGGGTCATTATTTTTTCCTCCTTTACCATAAGTCTTCTCTGCTTTTCTAAGCTCTGTCCCTGCAGCCTTGTTGCCAGCTTCCTTTGCTATAACTTTTGGCAACTGACCATGATTGTTCTTTGTCTTTGGATTACACCCTGAAAGAGAATCAATTACATATTATAAAGTCCCATTTTGAATCAGATATTGAAATTTCTTTGCATATTTTATTTAAATAATTTTTAAAAAAACATGTTAAAACTCTATTAAAATAGAAATACAAATGCTGACTTAAAACTGAACAGAATATTGCTAATTTTTATTTTAACAACGAAATTACATTTAATAAAATTTAGATTCTTAAATTTTATTTGAAGGATAAATTATTTCTAAAAAAAAGTGTAATAATATCTTCTGGGCTAAAATAAAATTCGACAAAAAATGTTAAATGCTAAAAAGAACAATTTGAAAAAGGTTAATATTTTCAAGGACTTAAATTTTATTTTAAGCTCCTTAAAGAAGAATATAAAATGAGCAAATTATTTTAGCAATAAATGTTACCTCGCTGTGATAAAAACTTAATACACATAGCTTCTCCAGTCTTTGCAGCATAGTGAATTGGATTTCCACCATCATTGGCAACTTTGTTGAAATCTGCTCCATACCCAGCCATTAATTGAAGAGCTTTGAGGTGGCCATTCAAAGCTGCAAAGTGAGCAGCACAATTTTTCTTTGCATCTATAGTATTAGGATTGGCCCCAGCAGCCAACAAAGCAGCCACCACTTTGATACCACCACTTGATGCTGCTGCCATGAGTGGAGTGCGACCAGATTTCTAAACAAATAAATAGGAAAACCAATTCTTATTAACACTTAAACTATTTTTGTAGGCTACGGGATATTCTAATAAGACTATTTGCATTTTAAACAGGAAATAAATGAGGTTTTCCATAGGTTGGTCTTATGAGAACATGGCTACGCCTAACAGCCTCAGGCTCCTGATTGAAAGATTTTCTGAATGTGTGAAAAATATTGTCTTATTGTTTTTTTTTGTTTGCTGTGCCTGGATGTCCACCATCGACTACTGATTTGGTGGAGTGATGCTTTTTGTCACTCATAACTTATGGCATGCTGTTTTGATGATTTCAGTAGCAAAGGTTCATGCCATTTACAGCTGACAGTGTCAGCTATATTTATTAGTTAGTTAGTTAGTTATTTCCTCTCGGGCCAAAGACGGCACATAGGGCAGAGGTCATGGATTTCCATTTGCGAAATATTTATTAATGTTAGGTAATCTCTCATGTAGGTTAAAGACATGGTCAGTGGCACACCAAGGTAGGCAATCTGTGCAGTTACACACAGGCCATCGTCCACTGTCCATGATTCATGACTGCCTAGTGGATGCACTTTAACCTGAGCTCTTGTGGAGCTTTGAAGATGTGTGTTGCAGAGGCTTATCGGCCATGGAGGTGAGAAAAAGTAGAGAGACACATATCCAATATTGCAACAGTTGACGCTCAGTCTCTTTCCTTTTGTCCAAGAGAAATGTATCAGCGGACAGGCAATGAGGTGGGTTGTACTTGCCCTATCTGACTACCAGAATATGATGGATATAGGTTAATGTCATTACATGTTGTGTATATTTAGGAATATTAATAGTGCAATGGATATAGTCTATTGTATAGTTGTTGGCAATGTGTGTAAAGTGCAGTGAGTCCAGCTGTAGGCTGTTGTATATAAGTGTACAAAATAAATCTTAGAAGGGGCTTTAAATTTACACACAAATTTATAATTATCAAAATATCTTCATTAAATAAATTCTTCATTTTAAACTAAATCATTGTCTCTAAGCAACAATGAATATACCATACCTTGAGATTTAATAGTTCAGTTTTTCAAGAAAAGCATTTACATTATAATAGTTGTGTAAATATAAATTAGCATTAAGAATGTAGCTTGTGCCTTTGAAAAGCAAGTCTCTGAGGGATTACTATTTATCGTGCAAATGAATAACACTCTTTCTTTCCAAAATTAGGTCGATTTTTCCGGAAATTAGGTAGATTTTTATTCTCCAAGTGTAAAACAATTAATTAATTTAGGTAAACATAGTGGTGCACAAAGAAGATCTAGCAAGAAAATTTGTTTCACTGTTGGAAATTTTATGTTGGGATTTACATAAATATTTTATAACTTTTAGCTTAAATGCAATACATGCTTTGTCAAAGTATTTCTGTTTCTACAAAATCATAATGTATGCTTCTCTGGCCAATAAAATGTGGCAGCACTCAATAGTTCATAGCAATTGGTGATTTAAAAATTGAAGAATTTATTTTAAATTATAATGCAATGCATGTACTTAATCAGTTAGGATTAGAGGTACTTTGTTACTATTTCCAATAAAAAAATATGTGTGAGTATAAAGTTTAATAGATACCAGTGCAGTGCTATTAGCATCAGCCCCATGGTTCAGGAGAGTCAGACACAGCTTCTCATTGTCAATTGCTAGATTGCAGGCCTCAACAAAAACAGGGTTACCCTCCATGTCAACAGCATTTACATCAGCTCCATGTGAAAGAGCAAGCTCAAGACATTTGCTATGCCTTTCAGTTGGTGTTAGCAAATAAAATATTATACCTAATGAAGAACCACAAGAAGTGTAATTTTAAAAAATCGTATATTCGTACATAAAACATATATTAAAATGATGTGCTATAAATATAAAATATTCATTTAGTCCTTTTTAGATAATTAATCATTAAAAAGATAGTTTAATTACACTGTTAGTCACTTGTGCAACGTTAAAGTTTCAAAAATATTTGACATAAAAATGAAAAAGTTCAGAGGATTATTAAGATGTAACATCATTTTTAAATTATACTTAAAGAGATTAGTAAAAAAAAGAACTGTATGACACTTGACACATAATATGGTTATTATTTTACTAATGATTGTGTCAAAGTTTCCACCAAAAATATTATTTTTCATTTGTGTAATCTAAGCCTATTATTATTTTTTTTTTTTAAATCACTCACTTTTTCCTTCAATATCCTTGAGGGTCATATCAGCACCAGCATGTAATAGCTTTTCCATACATTCAACATTGCCAAACTCTGCTGCCCACATTGCTGCTGTTTTACCTTTCAAGTCCATTACATCAGGATGGGCACCCAGCCCCAATAGAAAATTAACCATATCCTCATCATTGGCTTTGGCAGCCACAATTAGTGCAGTTAGTCCTTGCTCAGAAGCATTGTAGTTGATGAGATGTGGAGTACCTTTTAAAATTAATTTCTCTATTTGTTCCTTATCTTTTTCTCTGACACATTGCAACAACTTGCAAACTTGCAAGATTTGCAGACGAGCTTGTGCAACAGGCATGATTTAATTAATGTTCATGAAATCTTCAGTCGTTCAAAGACAAATTCAAAATTATATTATGACAAATTATGAACATGACTTTTTTTGCACAGGTGTGAAAAAAAGAAAATACACATTCATTGTAATATAGTTTTCTGAACAGTAGATTTAACCATGGGTTTTAGTTGCTTTTTGATGATATTTTATTTACTAGCCTATAAGTTAATAAGTAACAAATTTGAAAAGTTGCAATCTTGAGAATCTTCTTTGTTGACAATAAACCATCAATCTTCTGGTGAAAGTGAATATTAACCTAGGACTGCTAGGCTTTGAATAGCATGCTATAATTTTTTTAGCATTATTTAAGTCTACTCTGGCCTTCGCTACTTTACAAAAACTAAGCCTTGCCTTACTAAACTTGTGTTAAGTTGTCTCTTACTCTTATTAACTGGACTAAAACTAGACAAATTGAGGCTTAATGATCACATGCCTACTTTATTTTTTTTTTCTTGTAGCTTCGAGTAAATGCATTATTTTTTAAAATTCAAATTTAGTACTCCTAGGGTAATGTGATGAGTATCGAAGATAAAATTAAATGGAAACTTTCAATCTGGGAAAGACATGATGTTCCTCGTCCCCCATTTTGTCGCCACTTAGTGTCCAAGGAGACAACCAATTAAAAAAATGGATCAGTTTTTTTTTTACCCCCTGTTTAACATCTTTACGTATTAATTATTAATGTGGATTGATTGTAGGACAACCCGCGTAGGCTTAAATCAACAAAACGCAATGATTTACTTACTCTTCGCAATGTCTTCAATCAACTAATGTCTAACAAAGATAAAGAAACAAATAATCAAACAAAGAGAGCACGATGAAATATAAAAATTTTCGGCTGTTAAGGATTAATTTAAATTTAATAGCTAACTTTTTTAAAAGTAACGATTAATTAATCGTTAATTTCGATTAAAACCAAAACTTACAATTTATGTCATTAGTAACACTTATTAAACGCTCTTGTTGAAAATCTAAATAACACTGGAATGTCTCCTTTATATGTCATCTTTTAACCAACTACCCAAAAAGACAAGTGAGTTGACATTATTTGGTTCAAGTTCAAGTGATGAGTGGTCTATTTGAAAATATTAAATATAACCAGCCAAGCTGAGCAATCATTCACTTGGGACTGAGGTAACTGGTATGCACAAAACGGTCTTGGCAAGGCATGACATCATCGGATATTTGATTATCGGGTTAATACATTCAGGAACTTCCATCTCCATTTAGTAACGCAGTTATTCATCAGAAGAGCTGTTATCATTTTCTGTCTCTGAGTCAGACTCCGTTACTCCCATTAGCTTAATACGCTTTTCATTTCATTTTAAAAACGAAGTGTTAGAACCATGGTAGGCAAACGATTTCTCACAATGGTTACAATAAACTTAATCAACACTTTGAACATTCCAGTCAGTCAATACTTAAAACCAAATTGCTTGTGTAATCGTTAGAAATTTTTAAAAGTATTTAACAGCTGCTATTTTAAAATATTTTTATATTTTATTTTTTACTTTTTGATTTCCAATAATTTATAAGTGATGGGTTGATAAATCTTTAAAAATAATCATTTTTAACGATTAATCTAGAAATTAATAGTTACTTTCCGCAGCCCTAAACATATATTTTATCATAACACCCATTACTATTACAAATAAATTACAATACTATACTATACTCTTTGTCTTAAAATGTATAAATTAGACAAAACGCACTTTAAAAGAATATTATTATAACATGTATCTAGACACTCGCTATTTATGATATACTGTTTGCATCTATTCATTTTAAAACGTCGCCTTTGTCGTCTCTTGTTAACTGATATACAGATATAATTCCCACCCGCTCCTTCTCCTGTAGTTAACTATTAACTTTCTACCTTGAATACCATTGTGCGCATTTACAGTTTTTAATGATAAAGTCATCAAATCATCCAGAGGCGTCACTAGAATTGGTGTCACCCGGGGCGGTAGCTCATGGTGTCACCCCCTCACGATTTAATCCATAGAACTCCTACGAGTTTTCCAGTGCCCGCCACCACCGCACCCCCTAATGACGCCACTGAAATCATCATCTACTTTGGTTTTCCATGTCGTACAGAATGGGACTATGATATGGACTTTAATATATTATAGGATATTCAAACAAATTGTGTGAATAAAAGTATAAATTAAATTTTATTAATGAACAAATACATATATTAAATGCCTTCACAAGTACAAATAAAAAAAAATGAAGATATTTACCATGGAAAAAATAATGCAGAGATAAAAATAAAGAAAAAGAATGGCCACAAGCCACGAGTTATTAACAAAAATACAGGATAGGAGAAGAGAAAAATTGTTTGTTTATCTTGTATTTTCTATGGTTCCATGAATTGTTGGTTGGTCTATCGCACAACCAAAGACAGTGATGGCGAACCTATGGCACGCGAGCCACAGTCGGCACGCAGTTCCTCATCAGCCGGCACGTTACTAAATTATTACTTCCTTAATCAAACCAGCCCAACCAAAACCCCATTTTCAGGTTTCAGGGGAGTGTTGGCACTTTGCTATATAAAAAGTGGGTTTTGGTTGAATTTCGGTAAGCGACCTCAAAAAGATTCGCCATCATTGATCTAGGTAGGATCTGGGGAAGGAAATGGGGGAGATGCATGTCCATTCCTTAGTAGTTGCTGCAAGGGAGCAGTGTTCACAGTCCACGGCTATGAGGGACCATGCTATTCCCAGCCGCTTTTATTTCTTTAGCTAGTGTCGGGAGCCTTGACGGCAAGATCACGGATTATAATCCTTACCCCAGCCGAGCGCTTGCCGCTCGACTTCCGTGATCTTGGATATTACAGTAAATTTCTGAGTAAATACAATTATTTACAATTTATAAAGTCATTTGTTCAATATTATTATTGGTAGCCAATAATAATTTTACAATGATGATATATATTTTCGGTTTAAGTTTTACTTTTATTTTATTTATTGATTTATTAACAAGTACCTTAAATGTTAAATGGGCTTAAATTTTCAAATATATTCGAATATTTTATAGAAATTTTACCAATAGTTAAGTGTCTACGTACAAATAGTAAAAATGTGATTGTGAACACAGGTGCCATAAATAAATTTGGCTTGGAGGGGGGGGGGTAAATATTTGCCAGCTAAGCTAGTTAAATGAAAATGAATAATATAAAAATGCATGTTATGTTTGGGATACACATCTCTAAATAGTAACAAATGCTTACATTTATAATTATTCAAACTAAATTATTTTTAAAATTTATCTGATATATATGAAATATTATCATCTATTGACATTATGAAGAATCAAGTTCAGTACGTGATTTACATATAAATGATAATGGAGAAAAAAATCAGCCCTCTATTACGAACCTCATCAAGGGCAAGTAGGCGAATCAGAACCGTTGATGATAGATACATATTAGAAAGAAGGCAAGTTAATTCAAGACGAAGTACTAAATGAAAAGTTTCTTTTTTTTAAATCTCGCAGTATTAAAAAGATGAGATGAATAAAAATACATTTTTATTACCCTGTCTCTTGATTAAAATGGCTGAGTCACTTGAGTGTGAGAGCCAGGTTTAATAATACTAACTAAGACTAATAACTAATAGACTAATAGTAATAGTCTATTTATTACTAATTATTATTAATAATGTTTAAATAACTAATACTTATTACTTAACCATTGTTTGTTTAGTTTATTCTCGCATTTTTTTTATTAGAGTTTAAGTGTTGGTTTTCATGGATTCCTTAGCAAATAGATGGACTGATGGACCATCTTTGACAAGAAGATGTTAATTATAGTTAATATTTTCTAAGAGAAAGTGAATAAGAGTCATAATAATAACAGTGACAATGATTTCTGTCAATAAAATTACAGTCGAACCCACTTACCTCGAGCTCGGTTAGCTCGACCACCCTATTATGTCGACGTTTTTTATTGGAACCGCCAAATTCTCTCTTTGTCTTAGCATTTTCTCGTCGTTTAATTCGAATTTTTTAAGTCGCAGAAACCTCATAACACGAGCACAAAAAAGGGTCAAATTTGCCACTTAACATTGGTTATCTCGATCCCCATGACCAATCACCAGCTTTTGAAAATGTTAGCTATGATTTTTTTATAACCAAGGGAAGTTTCTGCCTCACCAGGGTCTGCTGGTGACGTGACAGCCCACTTGCGTTTTGCTCTCAGCGCTGTGTTGCTTCTGGTACTATGGCAATCGTCGGCTTTTGAAATTCAAGCAAGTGGCTTCGAAGGCACAGTATCGCTCAATCTGGAAATCACAGCAAAACGGCATTATATTTAAACTTAAACGGTCTTTAAAAATGAACGGTCTTAACAACCTTAAGAAAGAGTGAAGAAATAGGGTCCCGATATTCCGATACGATTCTGATTAATCGTCCCATCATTAATTAACGCACAACACGTACATAAAGAAATTTCAAGAGCATGTTAATATTTTGCTGCCATATTGGTTTTCGCTTTAACTCGATCATCGGTTATGTCGATGCCATTTTTCATACCCCAACGCCGTCGACTTAAGCGGTTTCGACTGTACCATAATTCCATAAATTAGTATCTATTCTGAGTCAGTTCTGCTCTAAAAAATCTATGTCATTGGACTCCCAAACAAATTTATCACTCAGTAAAAAGTCATCACTATGACAGAGATGTGCAGTGCTAATTTCGTCAATATTTGACTCTGTCATCCCCACTACTACTTGCACTATCATAACATTCACTTAATTGTGGAAAGTAGATAAAGTTATTATTAGGCACTTCAATACTCGTTCGCGCATCGATCTGCGCATGTCGTAAATTTACGGAAATATTTTTTCGGAAAATTTTTATTAGTATTATTTAAATTGGTATCCAATTAAAATAAATTAAATTAAGTTGCTCGATGTTGATTTTCCAATCTAGATGGACACTCTCCAGCACCAGGCATTTTAACAGTCAAAATAAATTCAGAAAAATTTCACTTGCCTTTTTTCACAAGTGATAATACTTGATAAGTACACATCATAAAAACCACCATATAAAGAAACAGGGCGGCAGGAAGGAAATTCATTTCTTAATAGTGTTTGCCCCTTTCTAAACGTAAATAAAATTATTAGCAATTTTAATGACAATTTTACGAATAGCTGTCGACCGGGACACCTCAGAACAGGGTTTAACGGCTGAATATTAAGAAGGCGCTTTGATATGAGCTCTCATACTCATATTCCGTCCTGCTTCCTAGTCATTAACTATGTTACTGTGTAACAGTTAATAAGACGTCACACCATAAGCAAGCATAAAATTTGTTATATTTTAATTGATATCAATTTTAATAAATTAATAAAATTTTGATATTTTTTTTTTTGTTTGTTGTTGTAAAGATGAATCGTGTGTTTGTAAGACAGCTTTCATCCCTTGCTCAGCCTTTGCCTAAACCTGGCCAGGGAAAATACTTGGTGCCCAACACTCCAAGGTACAAGAAATTGATGGAAAAACAAGTTCTTTTTTGCGTAAGTTTTCCGATAAAAAATTAACTGTACATTTTTAACCAATGATCTGTGGTCGGCTGAAAATGGCAGATAATTACGTTTGCTATTGTGGCGTAGTGGTTGAGCAGGCTAGCATACTGAAGAGTCACAGGTTTGAGTCCTGATAAAAGTAGGGTTTTGTTCCCAATGAAGGTAAGGCATCCTTGAGTTCATTCAGCTCTGAAAAGGTACCTGACAACAGTTGGCAAATTAAAGTGGCTGGGCATTATGCTAGCCACACAATCCCCTAGTATGCCAATCATTGCCATGGCTAGAGAAACTTGTGAATGCTGCTCCACTTGCCCCATGGCCCATATGCAAGCATCGTCTGTAAAGCGAAATTTACTCTCTCTATTTTACTGTGACGTCCTGTAACTGCAAAAATACTGTCCTATACCTATAGCAACATGTAATCCGATATTTAAACAGAATAATGGCCACTTCCTTTTATTTTTTAATAATAATTAAATCAAATTCTGGGTCAAGCTGTTTGTAAAAGTGCTTTTAATCAGTTAGAAATTGATGTGCATTGACACTGCCTTTGTGGGTTTTTTAAAAGCAAGACTATTGCTTAGCCTTGACATTAAAAAAAACAAGAACTAATAGAATTATTTTTAAAAGATTTTTTGGAGAGGATCTAATTTATGCATATTGTAATATTAATAGAATGATTTCAGTTCTAGTGAGGCTGATTAGTATTGATTTTAAAATATTTTTTAGTCTTAGTACTTAGTGATAACAAAGCCAGGCTTAGGGGTTGGGCAAGGTGGATTATAGTCACAAAAGCTACAAATTATAGTTTGTAACTAATAAGTTTTATAGTTAGACAGCCAGAACATTTGTGCATTGTGCACAGCCACAGACCCACATAACTCTTTTGTGCATTTCTAAATTCTAAATAATAAATCTTGGAAAATTAATCTGGTCGCAATTCCCCCACTCCTACCCCATAATCCAATATTTTTTACCTAAAAATACTGAATTTGGTTGCAAAGGCTTATTTTTATTAGACTAGAAACCATAGCAACCTTTACATATACTAAAAGATAAATAAATTGTTCATGACATTTTGTAAGTATCTTAAGGGTATCTATAAAAAGTAAGGATGTTGTGAGCGCTTTAAAGCATGATACTTTGTTGATTTTTTTTTGTTGTGAGTACTCCAATATCAACGACACTGAACAATACTTTTTTATGGGTGAGTTAATAGCCAACTTCATCACTATCATCTACCTGTATAAAAAATATACACTTAACTTTCAAGGGTCTTTATCGATATTTCTACGTCCTTAATGCTTTTTCAAAAGGTACTCAAAAAGCTCCCAAACTTTAGCATAATGCTATGCAACAGTTCATGGGTTAAAATAAAGTAAATTAACTTCCTAATTATTATTACATAGAAATATAAAGCAGCATATATTTTGAATAAATCATACTTAACAATTTTATTTTCATGTTGTTTTTTTTTTTTTGTTAAAAATTACTGGGTAAAATTTTATTAGTCTGAATTGTAAAAGAAAAGGTACAAGTATAGTTTGTTTCATAGAGAATATCAACTAATAATTTACCACATTATGCACATATTAAAAAAAAATCTCTTTTTATGTTAAAACTAAATTTTAAATTTTAAAAGATATTTCTGAATGCCAGTAGGTTAAAAATAAAACTTGAAAGTAATTAAACTTTATACTTTCTTTTCATACCATTGAATTTTAACCATGAATAATTATAATTTGTAAATTGTAGGTTTAAATATTTTTCATTTAGTACAATGAGAATAAAAATAGATGAAATTTAATAATTTAATTTCAATATCATGTTCTTTTTGTTTTAGAAAGGCTATTTTTAAACTTAAATGTATGTTACTTTCAGAGAGATGATGGCCTGCTTGTATGGCAGAAACTACCTTCAGACAAACCTGTATATGCAACAATTGTGGCTCTTGTTACTACTGGCGTACTTTGGTCTGTCTATTGTCTAGCAAAATTTGCATCCCCACCGAAGAACAAATGAGGATTTAAATGATAAGAAATTGTTTGACACTGTTCGTAAATTGAAATAAGAATGCAGTGATTTTAGGGATTTAATATTTATATATAGAGAAAAAGTGAGATTGAACCGAAAAAGATATGTTTTTGAGGAAAGTGAATATTTTGAATGATAATAAATTAAAAAAAAAAAACAAGCACCATTCACAGAGTTTTTGAAATTATTAGTGAGAGAATGTCTAAATGAAGCAAGTATTAAGGGAAACTTTATTGGCATGCTGTTCAATTTATTTGCATTTCAGTATTTTTTAAAACTGGAACATTTTTGGAAAAGTTGATAGGTATGAAGTTTCAAGTTTTAGTTATGATATAACTGTATCTAATTTGAATGAATCCCTATGACATGATTTTATATTTAAAATTTATATTAAAAATAATCACATACTGTTTTTGAAGTGTGATACTGAATCTTTTTATGTGTGTCCTAAACTAAAATTAGTTAATACACATAGATGGGATGACTTTAACTGTAGGGAGGGAGACATGACTATCTTGTAGTATTTTAAGTTAAAAACTATGACAATGACATAGATACTTATTAAAGATCTTTTTTAAAAATTTGTAATGGACATTAATCATAAATGATTTATTTATTAATATCATTATTCACTGATAGGTATTCATTGAAATAATGTTGACAAGAGTAAAACACTTGAAAAGTTTTCCCATTCAATTTGTCAGTACTTACTGATGAGATATGATTCATTAAAGTTCCAAAGTTCATAAGCCAAATATTGCACTTAGCAACTCTAATCCATAAAAATTATATCTTTGACACTAATATCCAATTTATATATACATTAGATATGTATTTTTGTGTAAGGCCAGTGCTAAAATATTTTCAAAAAACACAAATGTCTGTGATAACATAATAGTAATAGTTATGGAAATATTGTATATATCATAATATATGTCTAAAATTACATAGTCTATCATGTAGATTGTAGATGATATTCTGGTATCTTGAGGCTAGTAAACCCGATTTTTTTAAAATTATACTTTAACTTCAAATTTTGATACTGGTTGCATATGTCATATTAATGTTACTATTACTACTCGTATGCTGTCTAGAGACTGGTTAAACTGTTATAACTATTTTAAGTTATAATAAATGATTTAATAGATTACTTCCCTTGTTAAAGTGACGCCTATAGTAATATAATTTAAACCAAAAAAAAGTTTTCTGTTGAGGGCAGGATTTAGTTTAAACAAGGCATGTGTGTACATAGGAATTGGGGAAAAGGCGTGCTAAGGAGATCCGGGTGGTATTAGCATTAGGGCACTCTAGGGATGATAATGTGGGATTTCACCATTAAACATTGGAAGATCAGCGTGGAACTTCTCGGGGATTTGCTGCTTCTAAAATCTAAACCCATGATATGGCGTGCATGTTCACACTGACTGCCACTAACGGATCTAATGTCAACATTACCCCCCCCCCTCCACTCACACACACCAGAGTAAAAGCTGCCAAAGACAATGTGTCTGCTAGTTACACTCATATTTTCACATTACTAATTTGTTATATATATAAATACTTAATTATGATTAAACTTGAAAAACGCTCAAAGCATTATCACCATTATCTAATCAATAAGTTCAATAACAAAACTGTATACAAACTTGGATCCGGGTGTTAATTGTACGTTCTTTAAGCAGTATTTACCATCATTATTAGTCCTACGCTTATTTCAAAAATTATATATTTGTTTTGAAAAAGTTTTAATGTAAATGCCCCATCCACAAATAATCTTAAAAATTCTCTGTTTGAGGCACACTACTCGGAGACTTCTAATCTATTCTAACAAAGTAACCCTGCACTGGTTTAAAGCCATGGATATAATCACTGGCCTACATGTAAATAGTCTCAGGTGATCTCAGGCACATGGTCAACAACCTAGAATTTAAATATTGATGATCATGTTAATTGCAATAATTGCATATTTTCTTAAAATCTAATTTTTAAAAAATTAAATGTCTTCAAAAGGTCCAATCCCATTCACTTTTCTATTCTATGGCTCCGCCCATATAAATTATATATTATAATATAATCATAACAATTAAACAATTTATAACTTTTTTACCTTGAACTTGAACAATAATTATAATGGTCTCAATAGATTTTTTTTTCTATTTTTAAGTTGCCAATTCCTGATTGCGAGCTTAGGTTTTTTTTTTGTGTGTGTGTTTTTCAATATATATATATATGTATTTTAACAAAGTAAACTTTTGTCACGCCAGCAGGATTAAATTAAATTAATAAATTTAAACAATCTGTGAGAAAGTTGCGAAGACAGTGCACACCTCATTGTGATCAACACTCTTTAATCACTGTTTACACCCATTTTAAAATGGTTAATGAGGTTGTTTTTTTTGTTTTTTTTTAAATAATAATTTTTAAAAAAAACAATTATCAGTCAGCTCTCTAATGACTGAGAAAAAACGCATTTCGTGATTTTTATATTTGTATCGTGTAATACGGCCATTAGCTTCTTCTGTAAATTATTAAAAATTATCATAGTACGATAGTACGATTGTGGGCGTGGGCATGGGCATCTTTTAAAAAAAATAGTAAAGCGAAATATCAATTGAATTCGTGATTTTAATGTGTTAACATATTATTTATAATATTTGTAAACATGAAAAACAAAGTACAGTATATGTGACTATATAGACTATATACTATTTTACTGTACAATGTAGTGTATTTTTATACCGCTCTGACTGCACTACATTAGTTCCGTGGACTGGCACGCAGCAGACGCCAAAAATGAGCGTAGGAAAGTCTGGTCGAATCTACTCATCGCAAGCTGCTAGCAGCGAGAGGAGTAGAGCAGTACATCAAAATACAACAAATATAGCGTAAGAATTGCCAAGCTCCAGCTTTATGGACTGAAGCATTTAACTTCATTTTAAATAACTGAAATAGTTTTAGTTTTAGGTCTCCAGAAATGTGTTAAAATTGAAATAAGGAAATATAGTATAAATTACAAACATGTGAAAGTAATTAGTAAAATATTTATGAAATGTGTGGACATAGTTTTTTTTATAATATTATTTTTTTTAAGCATTCCGTTATATTGAATTTATAATGTATTTATAGTTTATAGTATTTTATAATTTATTTGATTGGTCGACAATTGATGATTTCGAGTGCTTACTGTGGGAGTCAACTGTTCTGAGCGGAGTACTAACTGGCTCTAACTCTAATTATATCTCATTGATTTCATGACATCACAAGAAGGCCTTCTAAACCAGGAAATATAGGATTCATTTACCACTAATATTAGTTTTGAAAGGTCGCGGGGAACTGACCCATTTTTAGATTTTGTGCTGGCCTTATTAGACACAATGATGGATTATTGTTCTTAGGCCTGCGAATGACTTTAATATTACTATGTGTTTTAATTTTTTTTTAAATTAATTTTTGAAAAAGAACTGTTCTAGATTAGGCTCCGTGCAGCTCAACATATTTCTGCAACTATAAAATATTTTTTAAAGAAGGAGATAAAAATAAATCAGAAGCTGGTACCTGGTACTGGTAGGGAGACTTTGTATATGCCATTGGTGAATTGGTGTTTACAATTTATTACTGTTAAGTTTTAACGGGAGGTTGTTTTGGGCCGTGATTAGTCCGCATGCTTCGTAGAGTGAGGGACAAAAGCTCACTAATATTTGATTGTGTTTTTGAATCAGAAGACATTAACATACCTTAGAGATGGCCAATTAGGGTTGACGTGGAACTGGAAGACTTTCACAACACTGCTGCTTAAGCTTAAAACTATAACAGTTGTTGCAGATAAAATTTGCAGAAAGGATACTCTAAACCAGGATGGGACAAATATAAAGGTAATTTAAATACCCCTTCCCCCTTTTTCCTTCTCTCTCCCCCTCTCTCCAAAAAAAAAAATTCAACCCTTCCCCCTGCAAACCCCTACCCCCCTCCACCCCCTCTGTCCCTTATTTTGAAAGTTAACACACAAATGTTTGTTTATTTATATTATATAACCACCTTATACTTAAATATCTAACACCCTTTCTGACTCAGCAACTCACACCCCCTTTCCCCCACTCCAACACAATTTTTTCTCTTTCTTTGCTATGTCTTTCACTTTCATACCCGTGTCTCTGCTTCCGTACCAACCCTATTATATCTCCATCGTTATGTGAGTTCAAAGTTCTCTGAGATCACATTACCCCATGGAAGTCTATTGTTAACTCCGTTGTCATGGCGTGTGTTCGTTACAATAAACCTAGTTATTTTTAACCAGTACAGGTAAGAAGTATACCAAGCATTCACGACTTCACGTACTGGTAAAGTAAGGAGCGTAAATTGGGGCAAGTTTCACAGACGTATTGGCGTTGGTACAGCGCGACTCGGCCAGCCAAAAAAAAACCAAACTTGTTGATGGTCACCATCTGGCTAGTATCTGGTATTTACACTCGTGAATTACGAGCGAAGTTCGAGGTTATAGAAGTCTGTGAAATACGTCCAACGCTTGTCTTTTTTTCTTCTCTTTTTTCCTTCTTCTCCCCCCCCCCCCTTGCCTTCAGGTGGCAATAACCTTTGTATGAAATGTGTTAAAAACGATGTAAGTCTTTGTTAGAGCTGACTTCAAAGAATGAGAGAAATGTGTCCTTTCTGACATGGCTTGCAATATCCACAATGGAGGAAATATGAAGCGATTGCTGCCTAAAGAAACAAAACGATACACTGTTGAGCCATGCCTTAAGGAGGGCGGGGGGGGGGAATAAATAATGGATTTAGCAAACTCTTCAAGCTACCAGGGCAGGGAATTGGAGGCGTCAGGCGAAGTTAATTTGGTGGCCCTAAATGTAATAGAAAAATAAAAATTATTAATACGGAAAGAATAAAATAACGCAATTTATTAAAAACTAACTGTATTTATTTATATCTAAATTATAAATCAACAAATAGCTGAAATTTATACAAACATATTCTTGCAGATGTCTTAAACCTTCAACAAAAACAAACGTTTCGTGCTTTGATGGCAGCAAAGTCTGCAGTAAAATGGGAATAATCAAGATACTGGACGATGTCTTGTTCGACAGATATCATTACCAGACTGTTCAGTAGTTCTTGCGCCATTGTTATTCTCAAATAGTTTTAAAAAAAATTAATTTCAACTTGGAAAAACTTCTTTCCTCCGATTCAAAAGTAATCGGAATTGTCAATCCTATACAATGGCTATAGCGACATTTAGAACAGCAGTATTCAAAGCATGATCATAAATAAAATGTAAAGCATCAAGAGAAGACAAAACAGTATCTGGAGCAATGTTGGAAAATATTTTCGATTCACTGCATAAATCATTCGGATCAATATCTGAACCAGATGCATCGGTGAGCACAATATTCAAATCCATGCAACATTTCACCAAATCGTTTTGGTCAAATTAAGCAATTTTGAGGCCGTCACGCCCCAGAGTGGGGAGGGGGTGTAATAAAGTGTGACAGTTTATGACAGGGGGGAGTGGTTCCGCCACGTGTGATGTCATGGTGCTTTATATAAAATTTTAAGTATTTTGTTAATAAATATGATAATTTTTGTTCCAAAGTGTGTCGTACTCTAGGGGGGGGGGG
>MUZC01004521.1:105927-123455 GCA_002072015.1 Radix auricularia | reverse complement strand
AAAATGTCTGAAGTCTCAGTTAAAATGTCTGAAGTCTCAGTTAAAATGTCTGAAGTCTCAGTGAAAATGTCTGAAGTCTCAGTGAAAATGTCTGAAGTCTTAGTGAAAATGTCTGAAGTCTCAGTGAAAATGTCTGAAGTCTCAGTGAAAATGTCTGAAGTCTCAGTGAAAACGTCTGAAGTCTCAGTTAAAATGTCTGAAGTCTCAGTGAAAATGTCTGAAGTCTCAGTTAAAATGTCTGAAGTCTCAGTTAAAATGTCTGAAGTCTCAGTGAAAATGTCTGAAGTCTCAGTGAAAATGACTGGTCCAGATTTATGTCTGTTCTTGTGTCTCTGTCTGTAGTCCATGTTCATTGTTGATAGTCTGAGTCTGTAGTCCAGGTTTATGTCGTCTATGTTTGAAGTCTGGGTTTATGTCTGTTAGCGTGCCTATTTGTGTTTCCGCTGAGCGCCCCAATGACATGCATGATCACGCCCCAGGATTAAAGGAGAAGGTTGGGGCACGTTAAACAGATGAAGATGTCCTAGATCCTTGACAGTGAGTGCTTGACCTTTAAGCTATGTGTCTCTGTGTGGTGGGAGCCGGCAAAGGTGCTAGAAAGGGCTATACGTATAAGAATGCCTTAGCAGAGAAGGCTGTGCAGCTGATTTTTAATTAATTTTTTTTCTTTAAATAGGGTAGGCGTATGGAATTCTGGAATACATTTTGTTAAAAAAAGGTGTCTTGTTTTCACAGGTGATGAGCTTTTGCGGTAAGAAGTGGTGGGGAACTTTTTTTATATATTTATATTATGGTAGGTGTTAAAAGAATGCGTGCAACTAAAGGAAAGGGAAGATAATCCAATTTACAAACTAATGACTTAAACATGTGGTGTGAAGTTTCTTTGTAGCTTGACGACTTTATCTTTGCGTCTCATTTTTCGGGGGCGTAGAGTGGGTGGCAGTGGTCTAGAAATGGTCAAGTCAGTTAGGTTCAAGTCATATGTCAAATTTTGCAATGTTGCTATTAATCAATCTCCTCCAGTATTTCACAAAAAACGATTCATAAGATGTAAGGACTTAAACTTTTCCATATTTTCTGCGGGTAGTTGAATATTTGTCATAAATTAGCTACTAATTTCAATCACAAATTTCCAATTTTGAAAAAAAAAACACCAAAAAAAAACAACAACAACACAATTATATAAATTTAAACAGATATTAGACTCTCGATCATCATTATTCGTCGTTAGGAGTTGAGAAAAAGTAAAAAGCTTTACCGCCAGAGACTTAAGTTGTAATTACGGTTCCATTCTATACTCACATCAGGGAAGGTCTACACAAAAGGCAGTGAAGTTCTATAGTTTATACTAACGGTGGCCAAAACGCGGCTCGCGAGTCCTTTACGGCTCTTCTGTGTTCACTCTGCGGCTCGCAAGCATTTTATATAAGATTTGTTACAAGTATTACTGGAAGATTTCCAAGCCAGGTTTAATGACCCATAGTAATTCATTGCCACTCTCAACAACTTCTATATAGTTTTAAATGGCTCTCGTTTACTGCAAGTCTGGCCACCCCCGGTCTAACATTTAGCGTTAAAGGTCTATACATATGGAGGCGAAGGTCTACACATATGGCATTGAAGGTCTATGCATATGGCATCGAAGGTCTATGCATGTAACAATTAATTCAATTAAAGTTTTCGACAAGCGTAAACTTAAGTTTTGCTATTTTATGTACACGATACAAAAAGATGACCTTACTCTAATAGTCCATAATTACTAGCTAGCTCCGTTATTTAGTCCGATTTAATTAATGTACGAGATTAAGGTGAGTGAACATTGAGATACCTGATTATTGATACGTTATAGGTAAAGTTAAATAATGTTAAATACTAAAATACACTTAAAATGGTGTCATTCATGGTTTAAAAGAAGGATCTATTGTGGGGAAACAAACAACTAAGAACCAAAGTTAAGTTACAAATAAAAAAGTTTGTTCCAATTATGCGTCTTTGTGCGTCTTTTTAAACAATTGCCTTTATAATTATACGTTATAATGTAATATAAAGTGTTTTCGTTTATAAATTTAGGCTGGGGAACTAAATTAATTTTTCAAACATCAAAGTTTAAATTTATAATTTAAAATAATATTTTGGGATAGTTTTGTCATCTGAACAAGGAGTTTAACAGGAATACTCTTTTAATTTCCCCGCTCTTTCAAAACCATTGGTTTTTTTAAAAGCCTAAATACATTTTATTTAATTTCTAAAAGCCTATATCGTTGGCTCTCAAATATTGGTTCGATTAGAATAAAAATGAACACGCCAATTTAACGTAATTTAATGTTACTAAAACACAGGATGGCATTTGGAGAACGAAAACATCGACCAATTCGAATAGCTGTCGTCAGAGTGGTAAACCAAGATAATCTCGAGGGGTTTCTTCGATATGGAGAGCTGACACATGCCACACACGTTTCCCGGTAGTTTTTTGTTTCTCTGTGATAACTGACAATCTCAGTTCAATGTATATGGAAACTAATTTGCTGAAAACTATCTCGCGTGGTGTACGGTTTGTTTGTTGTTGTTTTTTTTTGTTCACCACTACAACTGTCAATTTTATTTCCAGGAGTTATATATAAAAAAAAGAACGTTTGCTAAAAACTATTTCACGTGGTGCCCGGCTGCCTTTTTCCTCTTCTACAACTGCCAATGTTTTTTTCCAGGTATTTTTTTTTTAAAATAGAAAGTTTCCTGAAAACTATATGACGTGATACCCGGTAGTTGTTCCCCCTGATGACCGCTGGGTCATATTAGTTTTTTCAGGAAATTTTCTGCAAGAAGTTTAAAGAAAAGAAAAAGAGCCTAATATATAGATACATGTACAGGCATTTCTATTATAATGTTTGGAGGCGTAGATTTAAGGTACGGAGGGGCTGGTTGGTCTTGAGAGTTACTTTTTTTCTTATTTCTCTTAATAAATTTGAGGCAGCATTTTGGGCTTGCTAAAATCTTCCTCTTTTTGTGGCACTAACCCTAAACATAAACTAACATTTTCAGAAACACCCTTTTAAAATGGCTGATGTTATACCCCCTCCCCCGACTAGCATCGTCTTTTAAACGCCCCTCGTTACCCAGCATCTTTATTCACCTAAGATCTATGTATAATGCGCATATTGATTGTCACTTTCATCCCCCCCACCGGGAGCTCAAGTTACAGGGTCCAAAGACAGATAAATACTTAACGCCAACCCTTCCCCCACCCCTACACACATACACTCGCCTCACTTCTTTATTGTCACATTTATCATCTCGTTCATAAGCCTTGCCGTGATGACAAGAACATGAATGCACTTAACCAAGAGACACACCATGTTTTCACCAGAGACCAAAATAATGTCATAGAACGAAAAGTTTGAATCGTTCAAGTTTCTTTTTTTTTTTTTTTCTTTTTGATTTCCTAAACTAAGGAATGTTATAAAATTAAATAATGGACAAGAGTCATAGGGACATATTCAAAGAAACAGCAAAATAAGGTGACATGAAACACTTGGAAGACATTGCCGCATAAAAAAAACTAAGATAATTATCATTTTTAGCTTGTTATGTTTAACAAGCTCATTTGAGGAAGAAAAAATACGTAAGATGCTGTTGATCTTAAAAAATCTTTTTTCTTTCTTTCTTTCTTTTTTTTTTTTTTTACTTCTCTTATGTTATTGAATTGCCATCCCTGGCCGTAGTTTCCATTAATCTTGAAATAATAAACAGATGGGGAAACACTGAAAATCTCAGGGGAATTTACTCTCCATATTTCACAAACATTTCCTCAAATACAACTCGCTTAATGGGGCGAGGCTTTACCTTGTGAGAACCTTCATTGCCTAAAATTTTAACTTTTCTCCCATGGAGCCGCATTTACCCACATTCTACTTGTGTAACTCTCCAGGCATGTTGACATTTAATCAAAGATGTTCGTTAACACCATGATGTCTAACACAGACAGGAAATGTAGACGCTGAGAAAAAACACGAATGTTAACCTGCGATATAATTAGAATTCTGACCTCCGTGGACTTGAGTGTTTGTAAACGCCACTGCTGCAATCGCACGGGTTCCGTTTTTCAACATTTTAGACTGACGCGCGAGACTGATTTTCTTTTCTCGTATCCAAATTCCAGAGGTGTTGGAAAGCAATATAGTGACAATGCTCAACTTTAAAAAAATACAGTTCTTAAACATGGCTTATTGTCTGGCTCTTAACTTACCCTTCTGTCTTTGCGCAATCGTGTCCAATGCCTGTGGCGAGCGCCGATTTTCAAAGTTCGCAAGTTGAGCGACTGTTATCAATGGACAGTGTCAGGGGTATGAGAATCACTGTTTGTGAAAGTTATATTTTGCCTGGTCACAAGCTCATGTTGTGATGTTTGTGAACGAGATTCACGTGGGGACGTGGATCAGTCCATGCAAGGTCGGTCCAGGCCCACGGGTATAAAACTCGGGTGTATCTCGATGAGTGGTACAGAGACAAGGTCGCCGGGTGACAAGCGAACACAGGGATCCACGAGCCCGTGTTGGTCTGATGGACTGTAGGGCTGAGATATGCTGTAGTTAGGATACCAGGAGTTGGAGTGAATGAGAAAAGTTTTACATAGATGATAAGTGGCCATCAGAATAATAAAGATTGCTTTTGAGAAAAGGACTTGTGTCATTTACTGTACGCCAGTTGTTGGTGTGCGAGCCTTGGACCAGAACCCTAGACAACGATACCCGACAGACATTAAAGTTAGAGCACTGAGTGAGCAGGTAGATTGACAGATCCTTTTGAACGTTGAACATGGTCTGCTTCAGATCTTGGATTTCATAGCCTCATACTCATAGAAAAGAGAGAATTCAAGCCATCTAGACGGGAGGCTCTATTGATAGAATTGTAAGTAAGCACTTCTAGCGCAGTAGCTGGAGTTATGCTATTATTTGCTTTAGTATTTTTCCCATTAAAAATTAATTTTTAAGCTATTGTCTTTGGATGTTATTTTGTTGTAGCTGATATTAAATTAGTTAGAATCTCGTCCATGGTTACAAGTTATAGACATACTGGCTGGCTGCTGGCAAGCCTTGAAGGCTCCATGATGGCTTACCAAACATGTAATTTGAAGTGACAAAAGCACATGCGCCGATGTTGAGAAATGATGCCACCTCTTGCCGCGGAAGCATCGTGCCCAATTTCATCTTAATCTTAACACACACACACATGCACATTTTACAACCTTTAAGATATGAAAGAAGCCAGAGTAAACACAAGTGACTTTGAATGCAAAGCAGAAGACCGATCTGCGTGGCGCACAGTTGTCAGAGTGCGTCATAGTAGGCAAGGAGCAAAGGATGGAGGAGGCTACAGACAGAAGAGCTAGGAGAAAGGCCAAAACATTGGGAAGCACAGAACTCGTGTGCAAAAGCTGTGTAAAAGACAGTCGTGTCACTCAAGGATAGGACTGCTCCACTACACCAGGAAATGCAACCCAACTCAAATGTGAAGCACCATCTCGAGACGGAGCGATGCCGATGAAGATATTTAATTAGGCCGCAGCAAAATTAGTAGCGTTTCGATGCCAGTACTCGAGGATGTAATGTCCTTGTGCAAGAGTCTTACAGACTGTATGTAAGTCGTTATCCTCTTGTCGCATTTATCAGAGTGTCGATGTTTGACATTTTCATTGGTAAGGTGAACCGTAGCACACTTATTTTATTGACCTTAGTGGCCTGACTCACTCAGAAGAATCGAATAAACTCATTGAAATATGACGTCATAAAATGTCAAAGTTGTCCGTGCGTTTCTAGTTCGTCTACTCCACACTAACCGCAGTTTTGGAATAACAGGGATGTGACAAGCTGTTTTCTTTCATCACCACTACTTTGTAGACACAACCAGACACAACAATGTAAAAATGATACCGCTGTGACGTAGTTCATGTTCTTTTAGAAAAATTTCTTTATTGCTGAGCTGGAGATCATGAGTGTATGTGTGTAATAAAACGGTGTTGTGCTTCTTTTCATTACACTAAATCAGTGGTCCCCAACCTTTTTTTTAGTTTGGCGACCCCTATTTATAAACGTCATGTGTCTCGCGACTCCCATGAAATTTAAATAAGTCATTTTCAATTAATTTTTACGAAATATCTTTTAAACAAATTTATTATAATAAATTTAATGTGAACATAGCAATTAACTGTCATCAACTAGCTTCCTAATTCTAGTTGAACTTTTTCTTAACGCTAACCTCATGTCATTCTCAACATTTATTTGATATGAAACAACATAGGTTTCATTTAAGTTACTTTGGTCCGTTTTGCAGCTTGGATACACAAGCCCTGAGCTGATCGTGAAATGTGTAACTGTTTGTCTTTATCTAATATTTCCAATTAGACCTTCACAACTTATGCAGGCGTGTACAGACGAGTAGCAACTTATATTAACAACACATCAGACTTTGATAATTTAATAACTTTAATCCAAACGAAGTATGTACACTTTATACATTAATATAATACGTCTGGCTTCTTGCCATACACACAATTCGATTGCCTCACTTTCACTCGCGCCACCTAGCGACTCTTTCACTTCACGTGATCTCTCTCAATTACTCATATGCACATTATCACGTGACAAAATGCAATACTTGTTTCCTTTCCCTAAAGTTTGAGATTACGCATATTTTATTGTTGGAAGATATCTGCTAGATATGCTACTCTTTGCAACTAATTTGTGTCGTTTAAGTATTCAAAAAGCTCATGCTTCCCTTGCACTTCCAGGAACAACCTGATTTTATCTTTCAATTCAAATACGTGATTCACAGCTTTTCTTTTCGACCACCAGCGTACTGCAGTGAATAAAAGAAGAACCTCGTAATCAGAATGCATGTCTTTGCAATTCTTTTCAAATAGACGAGTGTTAAGAGCCCCAGATTTGAAGTAATTTTAAACATTTTATCAGAGAAAACGTACCTCTTGCAAAGGAGTTAGAAGAGTCTTGCTGGCAAGGACAGAACTGTGGATCATGCATTGAATTCCGCTTGCTTGGAGAGCTGGGTCTTCTTTACTTTTTCTGATAGCCTTATTTTGAACCAATCTTAGATCGTGCACCATCCGTTCGAACCCCACAGACATTTTCCCACGTTTCAAGTCAAAAAAAAAAGACGAGCCGACCCGCGTTGAGGAGAGTGTGTGACTACTTTTCTGTCACTGAACACATCGGAGAGCACGAAGTTATTATGCCAATGTTGAGAAACAAAGCTTACAGTCGTGTTGTGAAGTCATGTTAAAAAAGAAAGTGGGAAATGAACTGGCACAAATACAACAATTTAAAAAAACTAATGACTTAGCTGGGGCTTGAACCTACGACCTTCCGCGTGTTAGGCGAATGTAATAACCACTACACTACGAAATACATGCTATTCTGTTATTCTGAAAGAACAAAGTAATTGACCTCAATTGAACGCATTGTTGGTCTCGACGACCCCCCCCACCCTCGGCACTACCTTTTCTTGCCAGCGGATTGGTTGGTGGGATTAGCTTGCTTGGTGTCCGGCATGGTTGTACCGTGAGAAGAATTATATATAGAAATTGTTTCATCTGGGGATAATAGGAGACAATGGCATCCAAAATGTTTTGCTTATTATTATTTTTTTGGCGTTGTTTTGGTTGCTGTCCCTGCAGAAAACCCCGCTTCACACTGTTAGGATGTAGAAAATGGCAATAGGGATTCAGTTGCTATGGTGGCAATCTCAAGAGGATATTCCGCCATGACTTTAATTCAGGAGAGCGGGAAAGCTGTATGTATCGAGCGTAATTTTAAGACGGTCGTCATTTGTAATATCCAGAAATTAGAGCTTGCACATTAATACTAGATTCGCCTGTTTTGTTAACGAATGGCTTTTGGATCCATATCTTACCAGTTCGTAAGTTTTTAGGGGCTGAGAAGTAGCGCTCGAACTCTTATTAAGTAAAAACAGGTAATTGAGCACCACCTGAGAGAACAAACGCTCTGGCTTAGTCAAGCCTACAATCCCAGCTAATTTTAAAACAAATCCAACATGTCTCAGATCATGCGCTGTCCCCAGTTTGGTTATAATCCACCTACTCTGCCAACTTGAATGAAAAACAAATGTAACTTTCTCCTGTCGAAACAGACTGTAGTTCATTGACCATGCTGAATATGTCACACAGGAAAGCGGTCCTGTGCTGCTGAATGTGCTTCCCTCGGTGACTACTTTTTATAAAAGAAACCTATGCAATTGCTTTCATCATTCTAATACTCTTGTTAGCAAATTTCCTCTTAATAACCATCTTTTTGCTGTTTACAAGATTAGACATTTGTTCTAAGCTTCCATTTCCTCACAAAGCTGCACAAACAGGCGCGAGTTAAAACGTGCGCTTTGATGGGGTAAATAAGTTTCACGACATCAATTATGCCCTTAAATTCCGGTGATATTTTTCAGCCAGCCAGCATTCCCCCTGTGAATGGTACAATGCGTAGATTCTTTCCCAGGTATAGCCTCGTTTATCCGAGCAGTTAACCCAGTCAGTTGTGCGGTAAAGGCAGCAGCTCCGTTTGTGCACATGTCGAAGCAAAAGAACCATTTTAGTTGTCTTGATATCTAAATTATGGCATCCTGTGACTTGAATAGTTCTGCTCCTTTGGTGTTGATTGGCAAAGAAAGTGCACATCCTTCTGTTAAAGATATCGCACATACACAAAAAGTATTGTCATGTTATCGACCTTTGAAGAGTGCGTACTATATTAATATCTCAATCCTCAATCGAGTCTCGATTTCTTCGGCTATTTCCATTATGTTTCAAGTCACAGTGATAGCCAAAAAGGCACATGTGTTATCATTTAAATATATCCTAAAATTTAACGTCAAATGTCTGCAGTAGAGGGCAAGATTAAGTCTCCATCGATAGCAAATGGCTTTTTAGCCTGAGCAATATGGTTAGCCCCTAAATATGATGCTCATATACTGTCCTTTGTGTTTCATGTTTTTTTTTAAATTTATTCTTTAACACCCAGGATTTGTAATTGGATATTCCTACTATTCCGAGAAAAATACTCCTCAGTACAAACGAATGAAATAATTTAATGTTTCATGGATGCCCGGTACTATTTGCTCCATGAACCGGTACCGGTTCTCGGTTCTCGGCCCGGGATTGGGGACCACTGGTGTAACAGAGCCTGATAATTTGGTGAAATGATAGGTGTTCATGTCAACGATAAATTTAGCATCTCCCGTTTGTTACAGCCTTTCCTGGGTGTTAGGAGATGGGCTGTCGTCCGGGATAGTCAGAATTCGGTCGCAAACACACGTTTTAATATTGGACCTGACAGGTATAGAAATAATGAGTAATAGATAGAGAAACCTAGGAGACAAGAAATTCTGGGTGGACAGAGAAAAGGAAAGAGAATGAAAATATGTGATTATGAGTGAGACATGAGAGAAAATGAATGTGATAACCAAATGAAAAGACTACATAAGGAAAAAAAGAAATTATATATANAGAAAAAGAAGAGAGTGAGGAAGAAGGGAAGAAAGGACGGAAGAAAGAAAAAAAAGATAGCTTTAAAAAAGTGAAGGAAGTGATACAGTGCAGAGGCAACAAAGGCGGAGGAGGGAGGGGTAGAGAGAAGAAGAAGAAGTAGAGAGAAAGAAAAAAGGAGGAACGAAAGAAAAGGGAGTAAGAAAAAAATCGAAAAAGATTATAGAAGAGTGATAGAGCTTCAGAATAAAAACGAAATAAAAATGTTTATTTTTTAAAGAAAGAAAGAAATAAAGAAATTAGAAAAAAAGATAAGGAGTTGAAGACAACGTTAGAAAGATAAGGCGAATATCGAGAACAGACGAGGGGGACAGAAGGCGGGGGGGGGGGCGGGGAAGACAGAAAGATTGAGGATAGAACGGAACAGACAAATCATTCTGTTGACAGGTCACGGCCTTGGTGAAATGGATCCAAATGATAATAAAAACTTGTGTGAATAATATCACATTTCGAAGCTTTGATGTAATTCTGTGCTTATTATCTGTATGTCCGACATGTTCTGGCTTCCTGTAAAGCTAACATTGGACTTCCTGTCTAGCTAATGTTGGGCAGCTAGATTTATGGATTTGGGGGCTTTATGCAAAGTTAATGGAAGGCATTCTATTACGTTGATGGTGGTTGTAATTCTGCGCACTATTGCAGGCATCCTATAAGTTGTTCGTGGTAGCCATTCTGCACAGTTAATGGCAGGCATCATATTAAGTTGTTCGTGGTAGCCATTCTGCACAGTTAATGGCAGGAATTCTATTAAGTTGTTCGTGGTAGCCATTCTGCACAGTTAATGGCAGGCATCATATTAAGTTGTTCGTGGTAGCCATTCTGCAGAGTTAATGGCAGGCATCATATTAAGTTGTTCGTGGTAGCCATTCTGCACAGTTAATGGCAGGCATTCTATTAAGTTGTTCGTGGTAGCCATTCTGCACAGTTAATGGCAGGCATCATATTAAGTTGTTCGTGGTAGCCATTCTGCACAGTTAATGGCAGGCATTCTATTAAGTTGTTTGTGGTAGCCATTCTGCATAGTTAATGGCAGGCATCCGGCCAATTGGACATACAGTCCAAGTCTTGTTGGACATACAGTCCAAGCCTTGTTGGACATACAGTCCAAGCCTTGTTGGACATACAGTCCAAGCCTTGTTGGACATACAGTCCAAGTCTTGTTGGACATACAGTCCAAGTCTTGTTGGACATACAGTCCAAGTCTTGTTGGACATACAGTCCAAGCCTTGTTAGACATACTGTCCAAGTCTTGTTGGACATACAGTCCAAGTCTTGTTGGACATACAGTCCAAGTCTTGTTGGACATACAGTCCAAGTCTTGTTGGACATACAGTCGAAGTCTTGTTGGACATACAGACCAATGTTTGTTGGACATACAGTCCAAGCCTTGTTGGGCATACAGTCCAAGCCTTGTTGGACATACAGTCCAAGCCTTGTTGGGCATACAGTCAAAGCCTTGTTGGACATACAGTCCAAGTCTTGTTGGACATACAGTCCAAGTCTTGTTGGACATACAGTCCAAGTCTTGTTGGACATACGGTCCAAGTCTTGTTGGACATACAGTCCAAGTCTTGTTGGACATACAGTCCAAGCCTTGTTGGACATACTGTCCAAGTCTTGTTGGACATACAGTCCAAGTCTTGTTGGACATACAGTCCAAGTCTTGTTGGACATACAGTCCAAGTCTTGTTGGACATACAGACCAATGTTTGTTGGACATACAGTCCAAGTCTTGTTGGACATACAGTCCAAGTCTTGTTGGACATACAGTCCAAGTCTTGTTGGACATACAGTCGAAGTCTTGTTGGACATACAGTCGAAGTCTTGTTGGACATACAGACCAATGTTTGATGGACATACAGTCCAAGTCTTGTTGGACATACAGACCAATGTTTGTTGGACATATAGTCCAAGTCTTGTTGGACATACAGTCCAAGTCTTGTTGGACATACAGTCGAAGTCTTGTTGGACATACAGACCAATGTTTGTTGGACATACAATCGAAGTCTTGTTGGATATACAGACCAAGACTTGTTGGACATACAGTCGAAGTCTTGTTGGACATATAATCAAAGGAATGGAGGAGGTTACACGAAGTCATTTCTTTGTTTTTCAAGAATACATTCCTGGATATTTAACTTTACAGGAAATTTTATTTAAGACACATTCCAAGGGCGGAAGTAACATGATGATGTATGAGAAAAGGCTCATTGTAAAAAGAGACGGATATAAAAAGCGACGTCGCTTTACAAGACTCGTTAGAGCTCAAGCGAGACTTCTGGGTTAATCCGAGTATTAAAAGTTATGGGCTGTGCAGAGAATGGAATGTTTTTCATGTGGCAAAAGTCTTTCAACTGGTTGCTGTATAAAAGGTTCTCAAAGGTGGCAGAAGTGTCTAATCTGGTTGCTGTATAAAAGGTTCTCAAAGCTTTGCAGAAGTATCTAAACTGGTTGTTGTATAAAAGGTTATCAAAGCTTGGCAGAAGTCTCTAAACTGGTTAATGTATAAAAGGTTCTCAAAGTTTGGCAGAAGTCTCTAAACTGGTTGTTGTATAAAAGGTTCTCAAAGTTTGGCACAAGTCTCTAAACTGGTTGCTGTATAAAAGGTTCTCAGAGCTTGGCAGAAGTCTCTAAACTTGTAACTGTTTAAAAGATTCTCAAAGGTGGCAGAAGTCTTTAAACTGGTTGTTGTATAAAATGTTCTCAAATGTGGCTTCATTATCTAATCTTGTTGCTGTATAAAAGGTTACTTGTGCAGATATGTTATATATTCACAAGGAATTGTTCTCAAATAATAAGCGTGTTTACCGTAAAATAGCCCTCGTCCACCGTAATCCATCGACTACAACTGCTAATGAATCTCATCACTTTTACTGAAAGTAAAGATTCACAATTTTCCCTATAGAAGAATTTGTTCGTTTTAATATTAACTATGCTTTCAATCCATTTCATACAAAAAATAGAGAAGAAAAAAACTGTTAAAAATAACTAGTTAATTTTGTTTTTTTTACACGCTTCATCTATTTTGTCTAATTTTTTAATCAATATTTCAACCACTTTCTATGGTTCAACTGAGATGAAATGTTGCATCTTTATCGTTTGGCAATACATTAGTCATCATACTAAATTAACAATAATCATTTAATTAG
This sequence comes from Radix auricularia, assembly GCA_002072015.1. Lineage (NCBI taxonomy): Eukaryota > Metazoa > Mollusca > Gastropoda > Lymnaeidae > Radix > Radix auricularia. The sequence goes on along the minus strand of MUZC01004521.1, from coordinate 110,741 downwards.
TTAATTTAGCGGGCATTATATTTGTGTAAGTGTTTTGCAATAATCATCACAAGAGTAAAGTGGTAAAGTAAAGTCTTCGGTAGGTAAACATTGATTGCAATAAAAGTATCAGGAGATATTAGTGAGATAGCATTTCTTGATCAGAATGTCTAAATTTGTCGATTAAAAAAAATTCCTTCCCATTTTGCCAACAGATTAATGTTTACAGTGAAAACGCCAGAATAATACGGGATAAATGAATTTACAGTTATTCATGTTTTGAAATATGAAATTTTTACAAACCAAAATGATTTGAGCCACCGGCACTTGATAAATGTACCGATATTTTAAAATGAATTATGTAATGTATTTTAAGAAGTTTTGTTTGGTTTCTAAAATGTACGTCGAACTTTTCAATGTACACAAAACATTCGTGCATGTAATAGCCATGGCTCACACAAAGACATGCGCTGAAACGTCTCATAGATTCTTTTTAGCAGCTTAAATCCTTCCTTTCAGGAAGGTCATAAAGTAATGCAGAAAATTGGGTTGGTGGGGGGGGGGAGACAGTTATACCAGATGACAGGTGGAGAAAATCTAAAATATGCGTGGAAATCTCTTTTATATTGAAACATGAGAGAGTATAAAGACTGACATGTTTAACACTACAGGCATGGCAATTTCACGGGGAAACGCACACACAAACTGATTGTACAAGGCATTTATGAAGTTTATATCGAATCTACTATGCACAATTAATTTCATTTCTAAAAAGAGAAATTAAATGGACTCGTATTACGTAACCTGGCAACGCAAAAATCGCGCAATGTTGTCGTCCGAGACCAATGTGACAAGTCTCATCTATTTCAGTCCCCCCCCCTTTTCTTTAAACTGCATATAATCAAGTTTTCTTAATATACGCACAAAAAAAACAACATATAAATTATACGTGTACCATTTTAATTTGATAATACACAATAATTTAAGATCCCTAGTGCCGCTATCCTCAAACTTTGTCTCTTCTTCACAAATATCCAGTCTTGTCCATGGGACATATTTTTCTGTCCCATCCCATCCCATCACATGGGACGCTTCCCATGGGAAAAACATTCCCATGGACAGGGCCGGCTCTAGGGAATCGTAGGCCCTAGGCGAGTTGAATTTGGTGGCCCTAAATGTAAAAAAATAAATACGGAAATAATAAAATAGCACAATTTATTAAAAACTACCTGTATTTATATTCAAATCAACAAATAACTGAAATTTATACAAACACGTTCGTGCAGATGTCATAAACCAAGGGTCTGAAACCATGGCTCACGAGCCAGATGTGGCTCTTTTGGTGGCTGTATCTAGCTCGCAGGCACATGTTCAATTATATTTTTTTTTCAGTCTTCTTTGATCTACATATATATTACATATAAAAAAATAATCTAAAACAGATAAATGTGAACATATAAGGCGCTGGAAATACTATCTTATCCCTGCAACAAGCAATGTTTGCATATGAAAACAAGCTAGAACTCTCCATCGGCGACATGGAAACAGGTCGTCTACTGCACTTTGAAATACTGGGAGAGTTCAAAGAAACGTGCACAACAGGTTCCCCTGTTCAACATCTTAATTTTCAGCAGCTAGAAGGCTTCACGTCTAATCTCCTGCAGTCATTTAAAGCGCGGTTTGATGCATTTCGCGAACACACCCATCTTTTTAAGTTACAGTGGACAGCACGGAGCTGAGTTGGATACCCATTGTCTCCGTCAGAGATTTTGAGCTCCAAGCTGCTGACCTAAAGGCCTCAGCCTCAGACATGTGAGTGAATAAGTTCAAGTCATTGAATGAAGATTTGGAAAGACTTGCACGATAGCAATCACAGTTGGCAAGTGGGGAGAAATGAAAAAACTTCAACACGCAGACCACCTGATTGTCAAAACTTAGAGCACGCTGTCGTATACCAAACGCCGCAGTGAGTGAGTATTGTTTTACTGACAATGTTTGGTTCTAGGGACGTATGCATGCGATCAGTCTTTCTCACATCTAAAGAATATTAAGACCAACCAGAGATCACGTTTAATTGATTGAAGTCTCAACGCCTGCAAGAAGCTGAACCTTACCATGTATCAACCATACAAATTAAAAGCCTTCATTAAGCCGTGCAGCACCATAAGTCGCATTAATAGTAAGAAATCTACTCATTATTGGTTTGTAACAGCATAAAAATGTTATTATAAAGAATTCAAAGATATAATTAGACCTATTATATTTTTAGTATTGAAATTACACAAAATGTGCAGATTTACTTGAATTTTTAGTTTTAAACATAATATATGGCTCTTACATAATTAGTGTTCAAAATATATGGTGTCCATGGCTATCTCAGACAAAAAGATTTCCTGACACTGTCATAAACCTTCAATGAAAATCAACTTTTCGTGCTTCGATGGCAACAAAGTCTGCAGTAAATTGTGAATAGTCAAGGGTCTCTGCGTTATCTCGTTCGATAGACGGTTAAGGCGCTCTTGATAGACTGTTAAGGCGCTCTTGATAGACTGTTAAGGCGCTCTTGAAAGACTGTTTAGGCGCTCTTGATAGACTATTTAGGCGCTCTCTGTAGACTGTTTAGGCGCTCTTGGTAGACTGTTTAGGCGCTCTTGGTAGACTGTTTAGGCGCTCTCGGTAGACTGTTTAGGCGCTCTTGATAGACTGTTTAGGCGCTCTTGGTAGACTGTTTAGGCGCTCTTGGTAGACTGTTTAGGCGCTCTCTGTAGACTGTTTAGGCGCTCTTGGTAGACTGTTTAGGCGCTCTTGGTAGACTGTTTAGGCGCTCTTGATAGATTGTTTAGGCGCTCTCTGTAGACTGTTTAGGCGCTCTTAATAGACTGTTTAGGCGCTCTTGATAGACTGTTTAGGCGCTCTTGATAGACTGTTTAGGCGCTCTTGATAGATTGTTTAGGCGCTCTTGATATACTGTTTAGGCGCTGTTGGTAGACTGTTTAGGCGCTCTTGGTAGACTGTTTAGGCGCTCTCTGTAGACTGTTTAGGCGCTCTAGGTAGACTGTTTAGGCGCTCTTGGTAGACTGTTTAGCCGCTCTTGATAGACTGTTTAGGCGCTCTTGGTAGACTGTTTAGCCGCTCTTGATAGACTGTTTAGGCGCTCCCTGTAGACTGTTTAGGCGCTCTTGGCAGACTGTTTAGGCGCTCTCTGTAGACTTTTAGGCGCTCTCTGTAGACTTTTAGGCGCTCTTAATAGTCTGTTTAGGCGCTCCCTGTAGACTGTTAAGGCGCTCTTGGTAGACTGTGTAGGCGCTCTTGATAGACTGTTTAGGCGCTCTTGGTAAACTGTTTAGGCGCTCTTGGTAGACTGTTTAGGCGCTCTCTGTAGACTGTTTAGGCGCTCTTGGTAGACTGTTTAGGCGCTCTTGATAGATTGTTTAGGCGCTCTTGATAGACTGTTTAGGCGCTCTTGATAGATTGTTTAGGCGCTCTTGATAGACTGTTTAGGCGCTGTTGGTAGACTGTTTATGCGCTCTCGGTAGACTGTTTAGGCGCTCTTGGTAGACTGTTTAGGCGCTCTTGGTAGACTGTTTAGCCGCTCTTGATAGACTGTTTAGGCGCACTCTGTAGACTGTTTAGGTGCTCTTAATAGACTGTTTAGGCGCTCCCTGTAGACTGTTAAGGCGCTCTTGATAGACTGTTAATGCGCTCTTGATAGACTGTTAAGGCGCTCTTGAAAGACTGTTTAGGCGCTCTTGATAGACTGTTTAGGCGCTCTCTGTAGACTGTTTAGGCGCTCTTGGTAGACTGTTTAGGCGCTCTTGGTAGACTGTTTAGACGCTCTTGGTAGACTGTTTAGGCGCTCTTGATAGACTGTTTAGACGCTCTTGGTAGACTGTTTAGGCGCTCTTGGTAGACTGTTTAGGCGCTCTCGGCAGACTGTTTAGGCGCTCTCTGTAGACTGTTTAGGCGCACTTAATAGACTGTTTAGGCGCTCCCTGTAGACTGTTTAGGCGCTCTTAATAGACGGTTTAGGCGCTCCCTGTAGACTTTTTAGGCACTCTTGATAGACTGTTTAGGCGCTCTTGATAGACTGTTTAGGCGCTCCCTGTAGACTGTTTAGGCGCTCTTAATAGACTGTTTAGGCGCTCTTGATAGACTGTTTAGGCGCTCCCTGTAGACTGTTTAGGCGCTCCTTGTAGACTGTTTAGGCGCTCCCTGTAGACTGTTTAGGCGCTCTTAATAGACTGTTTAGGCGCTCCCTGTAGACTGTTTAGGCGCTCCCTGTATACTGTTTAGGCGCTCCCTGTAGACTGTTTAGGCGCTCTTAATAGACTGTTTAGGCGCTCCCTGGAGACTGTTTAGGCACTCTTGATAGACTGTTTAGGCGCTCTTGATAGACTGTTTAGGCACTCTTGATAGACTGTTTAGGCGCTCTCTGTAGACTGTTTAGGCGCTCTTGGTAGACTGTTTAGGCACTCTTGATAGACTGTTTAGGCACTCTTGATAGACTGTTTAGGCACTCTTGATAGACTGTTTAGGCACTCTTGCATCATAGACGTTCTCAATAGTTTTTTTTTTTTTGGTTTAAATTAATTTCAACTTGGAAAAACTTCTTTTCCACGATACACTAGTAATCGGAATTTTCAATGATATACCTAGAGTATCGACTAATTGCACCTTTAAATGAACTTTATAAAGCGATAGGCTGCATAAGCTCAAGGTCTAAGTCGATAAATTGCGATAAATATGGACCATTTCCTAAATTTTCAGTATTAGGGTGAAGATAAAATAAATTTTCAAAAAACCGAACATGTTAAAATGTGGGGGGGGGGGGGGGG